>JAIOTZ010000337.1:0-61360 GCA_023374045.1 Limonium bicolor
TTGCCGTGGCGGGATTAATGCCATTCAAGAATTTCCAAATGATCAATCTGGCCCGAGGAGGAGTCAACTTATAGTCAATTCTCTTACTGAAATGGGAAAAAACATTAGGTAAAAGGAATGACCTTCCTTCTTGACATTTTGAATCAGATTATATCCAGACTTAACAGAATAAGTATTGTCTTTTGTATGATGCCAAACCCACTGTCATTTTAGAAGGGCACAAGGGTAATGAGCTATATAAAGGTACTTTCTGAGGGCTAAGATATTGGTTAAGTTGTGGGTATTCCAAGTACCAAGGACTGGGTTTAATAATCAGCAACCATGGTACTAGTAGTAGTAGGAGAATGGTTTGGGGAATTTATGTGGAAAGCTTCAGATCTAGGAACCCAAGGGAAGTCCCAAAAGGGGTAGAAATCCCATTTCCTATTTGCTTCCTTATACCAATTTTAAGGAGACTGGTATTGGAATGCAAAGATTTCCAAATCTGGCTAGCCTTCAAGGAAGAGGCGCATATGTGACACTACAATTAGGGAAATAGAGAGCTTTTAGAGTCTTAGCCATCAGGGAATCAGGATATGAAATCATTCTCCAAAGCTGCTTAGTGAGTAAAGCTTTTTGAAAATCTTCCACATTCCAAAACCCAAAACCACCATCATCAACATTTCTACACACCTTACTCCACCTCATCCAATACATGGGCTTGGGAATTTGTACCACCACCCACCAAAAACTGAAATAATGGAATTTAGTTTGGCAACAATCGTGTTGGAAGATGAAAAAGCCATAGAGTAGCAAGGGATGGCTTGAAGCACACTACTCACCATAATAGATCTAGCAGCCTGAGACATAGGTCTACTCCAGGCTGAAACTCTCTTTTGAACGACATTCACAATATAATCAAACACCTGGGATTTGTTCCTACCGATCTTCAAAGGCAAACCAAGATATTTAGAAAAATGGGGAACCTCAGGAACACCAAAGACTTTGGTGATGAGGAATTTTATAGGACTTTTGAGCCTTCTACTAAACACAATTTCTGATTTACCAAGGTTAATATGATGACCAGAAGCTAGGAGGAATTTATGTAAGGTAGACTAAGGAAGGAAGCATTCTTCTCAAGGCCACACCAAAGAAAATCATCATCAGCAAAACCAGGTGAGTAATAGAAGACTCTCAAACTTTAACTTTACCTTTAAAATTCCCAGCAAGGTCAGACTTATTAGGTAGCTGGTGAGGATTCTGGACTACGATGAAAGAAAAGGAGACACAAGGTCACCTTGTCTAATGCCCCTGGTTTGCTTAAAAAAATTCCCCTGGGGACCCGTTGATCAAGATTGCACATCGAACAGATGAAATGCAGTTCATAACTGGAGTTAACCAGTTGGAAGGAAAACCCATAGCACTTAGAACTTTGAAGATGAAACCCCACTCCAGACGATCATAGGCTTTACTAAGGTCTGTTTTTAAGGCAAATAAACCTTTTTTTTGCTTGGCTAATATGTAAGAAGTGGTGAAGTTTTCCTGCTAGAATGACATTATCTGAGATCAACCGGCCCTTTACAAAGCCAGATTGATTATCAGAAATGAGAGAAGGAAGCATGGTTTGAATTCTTGTGGCTAGGATTTTGGAGATGATTTTATATGTGAAGTTGCAGAGGGCTATAGGTCTAAAATTCTCAATATGCACTGCACCTTTTATTTTGGGAATGAGGGCAATGTAGTAGTCATTGAGGTGCTCAGGAAGACAATCACCTCTTAACACATCAAGAACTGTGGATGTATAACATGAGGACCCACAATATTCCAGTAAGATTTAAAAAACTTACCATTAAAACCATCTGGACCAGGAGATTTATCAGTTCCCATTTGCTTGACTGCTTCCCCCACTTCAAGAGCTGAATAAGGAGAGTTGAGCTCTTGAATAAAAGAGGAGCAAAGCTTTTCCTCACAGCTTCCTCAAACACAAGTATCCCTAACCGGACATGAAGAGGAGAACAACTTCTGGAAGTAAGATCTCGAGATATTTTCAATGAGAGGCCAGGAGTAACACATATCATTCTTCTCATTCTTCAGCCCAAAAATGTCATTAGCTTTCTTTGTGTAAGAAGCTTTAGCATGGAAAAACTTCGAATTCCTGTCTCCTTCTTTAAGCCAAGAGACCCTCGATCTTTGTAGCCACCAAATTTCTTCTTTCATAGTAAGGAGTTCTATCTCAAATAGAAGTCTCTTTCTGTTGGTATCTGCACCCAGAGTCATCGGGCCTTTCGTAAATACTGCTAGTTCTTTCCTTTTAATCACTATCTTCCATTTAATCTTCCTGATAGACCATCCTTTCCATCTAGCAAGTTTCTTAGCACATTCTGTAAATTTCTGATCAAGGTTGAGATAATCCTTGCCCCACACTTCTAGAACAATAGACTTACATTTCTCCTCAAGACACCATCCATTTTCAAACCTGAAGACTCTATCAGGAACTTTGTGATGACTGTAGAACCTGATAAGAATTGGGCAATGATCTGAATTCTCACGAGGGAGGTGTTCCACTGAAATATTTGGAAAAACTTTCAAACCCAGAGCACAGCTAAAAGCTCTATCCAATCTGCTAGTAGAATTCTTCTCATCCAATTGACAGTTAGATAAGTGCTCTCCTCCCCAAAGAACCCCAAGTCATGAAGCTGACAGTGGTCAATAACTTCCCGGATGGGAATCATCTGATTCTCATGTCTACTCCTCCCCCCTGTTTTCTCAAAATTAAACAAAATCTGGTTGAAGTCACCCGCCACTATCCAGGGAAGAAAAATATGAGATCTCAAGAGTCTCAATAGCTTCCAAGATAGGTGTTTTAACTTTCAGTCCGACCAGCCATAGAATCCAGTAAAAAGAAATTGTAGACCACCCTGAAAAGTGATCTCCACGGACATATGATGTTGGGAAGAATTCACTTGCTTAATTGTAGTACTGTCTTTCCACATCATAGCCAGGCCACCACTTTTACCAATACTACCAACTGCCATCCCCGAATACCCAGCAAACTTATCAAAAAACAGACTCATATCTTCCTGTGATTTATGAGTCTCCATCAAAAAAATTACATGTGGTCTGTGTCTAAAGATTAAGCTTTTGATCCAAAAAATTGCTTTAGGCCGTCCCAAGCCCCTATAATTAAAAGAAATGCAACTCATCCTGAAGACAGGTCAACCTAGTACCACACTTGAATCTGATTCCTCAACCAATTAGTCAAAATAATATTGAGCAATTGAACCAATATTCTCCAACTTCGGCACCCGCAAGGCATCCACAACACAATATTCTCCAAAACGGTAACACAAATCTTCGAAACCGGAAGCCCCTGAGCAATGGACCCAACCACAATCTTCACCAAAACTAGAAGAAAACTGACGAGCAGGGCCAATCCCGAAAAGTAATGAAACTAGCCACAGGAGGGAGAGAGCTACGCGTTACACGCTCTGAAATTCCAAACAAAGGAGGGAGAACCTTCCGTCTGCAAATCTGACTGAAAGTGTTCTTCTGTACCAAGTGTCGACAAAAGAAAAAAGAGCAGACCAAGAACTGCCAATCGATGAAGAAGAGAACTGCCCAGTAGACAGACCCAACCACTCTGAAGACGGGATAGCTGAAGAGGACAAAGATGGTGAAGCGAACGAATCCGCTGAAGTTGATAAAACTCCAAAAGGGTAAAACCCCCAAATCGTCTTCAAAAGAACGATACTAGAAAATTTTACCTAGGGTTTGAAATTTCCCCAAATCGCCCCGATTAAAGACCGATTTCAATAAAATTGTAGCACACTTCCCAAATTTTAGTCTACTAGTAATTCTCATTTTAAAGCGCAACTTTGATTTAAATAAGTTCTGCGTACCTTTTAACTTAATAAACTCTCTCTCTCGGTTCCTCCTATCTTAATTGTCATGTTTATTATTTAGACATCTGGTTTGATTTAATATTTAATATAAAAGATAAAATAATTTTACAAATATAAGTTTTAGAATTGATTCGTTAATTGATAAATTTTACTATTGTAAAAACTTAGTTATAAAATTCATTATCATTTATTTAATATTAAAATAAAAAAATGTGTTGAGAAACAAACAAAATAATCAAAGTTACACGGAGTATGTTTTTAAAGTTAAAAGTTTTTTTGTTGTACATAACCCTTACTCTCCATTGTGGGATGATTTTGGGAAATAAATAATGAATTTCGTTTGTCAAGTTATTCGATTTTTTGTTTCTTTTTAGTCAATTCGTGTTTAACTTGAGTTCATTTAACTGAATTGGTTAAATATTTACTCATGTTCTTAATGGATTATTGTTTTGGTCCTCCTGTTCTTTTTAACATATAAGATGTTTTAGTCTTTTTGTCTTCTACTTTTCAATTATGTCACTTAACTTTTATCTCACAATTCTAGATTTAGATTATTTCAATTCACAATTGTAACACCCAACCCGAAATCCAATAATCTGAACGGCGATTACACCCAAATAAAATACAATTGCAGCGGAAATAAATACAACAACCGGGCGGTATTACAATGCCGTTGGCCACCCTTGTGTCCAACAAGGCTAATTCCAAATACAATCTCCAAAATCACGGTCTGAATACAAATACAATCCGAGATACTAGGAATCAAACTCAAATGTAAATTACTTAAGTAAAAACAAATATCTAGTAGACTCCCATAGCTTGAATCTACCCCACCTACACTCGGTGTGGTAATCTTCTCAACTTCAGGTACCTGAAAAATGGGGTGCCCCCAAAGGGGCTCAGCAAACAATGCTGGTATGGAAAACGTACAGCCCATCGTCTACCGGCCACACCAACTACTTTGTCGAATACATGCAGTTCATTTTTATAAAGCTGTAAACAAGCATAGTATGATAATAACAAGTAACCATACAAGGACAATAATGTCACATAGAACAAGACTGCAGAAGGTCAAGTTAGCTGACCTGTAATTCTTTTAATGGTAGTCGGTCCACCCAATGGGACTGACAGGTATAACTGAATATCTCAAATAGTGAAGGTATAGTGACCTCGTTAAGATTGAAAGGTAGGGTATTAAAACCCTCAGGAGAAAACGTAGTTAACTCCTGTACTGAGGAATGTGGGAATCGAACCCTCGAGAGGAATGTAGTCTTCCTCTCCACTGAACTGATGGGAATTGTAACCCTCGAGAGGAATAAAGTCTTCCTCTCCGCTGAAGTGTTCCGTCGCGACGTAAATAGGAGACGACCTGAGACAGGTACAACTCCTGTAGCATGCATGGCCAGATCCAACTGGGCTCCTCGTTCTCGTAGTATAGAATTGTTAAGTGTCATGTAAAGACGTTAAACAAGAACACAATGTGTATTGTCAGTTATCACGTTTAGGATAATGACGTTTGTTATAAAGTGAAGTTAATGAGAGACTTGAGTACAAGTCCTCGGTATACTGAAGCGCAGGTATTTAATCCACTGGTATAGTAGTGTTTGTATGCGTGGGACATACACGTTTAGTTAGCAACACTCACGCACATAAAATAATACAACAGCGCACAAGAGTAAACAACATTTACATTAATTATCTTGGTCATTAATTCAAACAACAGATAGCACACAAGCCGGTGTAATCCGGTAGAAAACAGGTTGCAAGAATCCCATACCGTTCACCGTAGACTGTACTTGTTTAATTCCCGGTCAACGTCTGGTCAAACAAAGTCCTAGAATAGGATTAACTGAGAGGGTTAATTTATGTTACCCTTATATAATAATCTTATTGGATCTTTCAACAGATTTCGTATTTGTTATTTCATGTGAGGTTTATTTCTTTTAATTACCTCATGACTTCATGTACAACTTATTTGCTACTCCTTTTATCTATTTATAAATCCTTTAATGTACATGTATGTATTCATTATTCATGTTACTATTTTTGTGTTTATTTTGATTGTCTAGGTGACATAACAACTTATAATTTCTTAAGTATACTTATATGTCATACATGGACATAATATTCTTATAGTTTTTATTATTCCTCCTTCAATCATAAATTACAATTATTGGTTACCTTTAATTTCCTTACAACTATATAAGTCATAGTTTTAACTTCATAATTCCTTTAATCAAAATTCTTTCTTCTAATTCCTCCAAATATCCATATAGGACCTATATTTATTTAAACCTAAATGTTTACCCTTATATTTCGGTTATTTACAAAACCACCACATTAATTCATAAACTTTATATTTAAATTCTAATCTCATTATATTATAGAGTTTTAACTTCTTATTTAGCTAAATTACAAAGTCACATTAATATTTTGGTATATAGCTTTTAATATTATAATTTTCAAAAATTACAACTTAGCCCCTTAAATTCTTGGCCTTAATAATTTTTTCCTAAAATTACAATTTAACCACAAAATCTTATATCTTTACATAATGCCTTATAAACTATAGTTTTAATTTTAATTCTCCATAAATGCCGAATATATATATATAATTCTTAAATTACCAAACTAACCCCAAAGTAATTCGGCTTTGTCATTTATTCTTCCTTAATTACATTTTCATCCCAAAACTTTATAATAGTTCCTTAATAACTTATAAACTATAGTCTAAATATTTAATTCCTTAAAATTTCGAAAGTGAACCTAATAATTCTCTTAATTATGAATTCGCCCACTAATAAGTTCCAAACTTTCATAACAACTTTTATAAATTACATAACAGCCCAAAACTTTATAAAATGCTATTTTAACACTTGTTTAAATTATCTAAAATTCATAAACTTAATTCCTAACCTTATATTATATCATATATATCTCAAGAACACCCTTAACTCTCGGTTTTTATATTAAACACACCAAACTTTGTGAAAATTACATTTAAGCCACATAACTTAATTAATTAGCCATTTAAGCACTAATAAAATAATTTTTAACTCATCAAACTTTATAGTATAAGTTTATATACATATGTAGCTCATTAAAATCTATTTAGCACTTAGACAATTCGGCCATAATTTAATAGTGACCATATAGTATATAAAGTGGATTTATATGTCATAATAAATGTACATAAATTCATATGAGTCATATAACTCATGTAAAAATTAATGTAATGTCTTATATTGATTCTTAGCTCAAAATAGAGTATTTTTTCCCTTGACATTTCGGCTTGAATTAATATGTAACATAGATAAATTTTGTGACACAAAAATGTGTCTTAAGGTAAATATTTTCCATATGTTATAGATTATATTTTGGCATATAATACCATATAGCTTCGGTTTTAATTGACCTAGGAGATGTACATAATTTTTGTATAATTTTAGAAGCTTAACAAAGCTTATAACATAAAGATTTACTTAGTAAACTTACTTCTTAACAAAGGTGGTTAAGTGCTTGAACTCCTCTTGAATCTCCAAGCTTTCTCCAAGGAAATTTTGATGCTCCACTTCGGTTATATGCAAGTGGTGAAGGAGTTTAGGAGTTAGATCTTGAATAAAGATCTTAATAGATTGTAAGTAGTTTTCCAAGAATTTACCTTAAGCTTTTCTCCTTATAATTTCGGCTCACTAATGGTGGATGAAGAACAAGTTTTCCTTCATGAAAATGAAGAAGAAAAGAGCCTTAGAAGATATAGAAATCGGTTACACAATAAAATGTGCTTTAAGGATTTTCAAGCTTGAAAACTACCTTAAGATAACCTTGAGATGCTCCTTGGTTTAATGTTGGTTTGGACAACCTCCTTGGAACAATAGTTGATGCCGAAATGCTATGGTGTGCTAGGAAGAGTTTTGCTTCAAGGCTTGACAAGAATGCTAGGAAATTACCTTAAAGATGAAGATATAAGTTAAAACTCCATTGGACTTAAGAGCTTCAAGGAAGAAGATGAAGCAAGAAAGAGAGTTTAGAACCTTACCAATTCGGAAATGAAATGGGCAAGGGAAAGAATGAAGGTAACCGTATACATTAAGCTTAGTTTGCTTTGTTTTGTTTTGTTAATTTTAATGTCATTTGACTATTCTTTTCCTTAGTTAATTTCATGGGTTATTGGCTCAATAAATGCCCATGTTACCAGCATGAATTCGGCCATGATGCTAGACAAGACAAGGTGGAGCAAAATAATGAGCTAAATGACAAGGTAAGAAAGGTAATGCTTTATTCCTTTGATTTTTCAATGTTTGTAACTTGTCTTCTTCTTCTCTTGTAGGTGACCGAATTTAGGGTCTGAATGGAGCTTACCAACCGGTGGAGAAGGGCTAAGGAGAACAAGGAAGGTCACTTGCTTAAGAAATCAAAAGTCAAAAAGAAAAGGAATCTACTTTTTGCTCTTAGTACTTGTTTTTGTCTAGCCAACTTGGCCATGTTCTCTAGCATAATTTCGACAGCTCTCTGGTCAATGAGTCACACATTTCTTTGCCATTAAGTATTATAGCACATGGGATGATGAGTCATTATGTTTTATGCCTTTTATAAATTTTTAATGTAAGTTTTATACTAGTTTTTGAGCATAAAATCGGCCCCTATAGAGTGCCTTGTTGACTAGTCTCTCCAACTGATTTAGAAGGTCATTTTAACCCTTTTTAAGATTACCAATTCGTGGCATGTCAAAAACTACAAGGCAATTGCGTAAAACACGTTTTCGTGACACCCGAAGGTGTGTTTTTGTGCTCTAAGGAAATTTTGGGAAACAAATTGTTTTTATGAGTTCCAAGTGTTTTAAACACTTATTATAGTAAATAAACATATACTAAGATGTTACATTGAGTTATATGGGGTTATATCAACCCATGACATAATTTACGGGCCATCGGGACACACCCGAGCAAAAAGGAGCGCTAAGAAATCCTCCTGTGGTTTTTGCTGAATTTTGAGAAACCACTTCGTGGGTTCTATTTATAATGGTTAATAATGATGTTAGGAACTCAAGGAATTAATTTTATAGGAGTTCGTGCCACCTCGGCACTCCTCCGGACCTTTCGTGCTTTAAGGGGCGTGCGTGAGCACTCCCGAGCGTTTTGCGTTTTTGACTTAATATAGCTTAGGGAATGTGTTTATATCATATAATAATTGTATGACCATTTGGTTTGAATATTAGAAGGTCATACAAGGTCATGTTTTGACCATATGCTTCTAAGGCGTTTTAGCGTTTATGGAGAAACGACTATTTTTACGTAACGTTCTCATGCATGGGTTCGCATGCGTACGTGAAATGGTTTATAATAGGATTATTTTCCATTAAATAATGGTTTTATAATATTAGATTTGGGGTATTTCAACAATGCAAAAAGTAATGATAAAATGGCCTACTTTTTCTCCTCAATTTTTATGTCAATACCTAAAAAAAATCATTTATTTTGAAAAGGAGGGAGTATGTAATATGTGAATTTCTAATGATATTTAAAGTTATGTAATTACAATTACAAACTAAATATGCAAAGAAATATAAAACGTTAAATAGAGATATTCTGCTGCACCCAAATTAAGAGCTAAGACTATACACATTTCACAAACTATTCATTACAATCTTAAATATCATTTAACAATAAATCTAAAAATGTAATGAATGTACTGTATGGTATAAAGTAAATGTTTACCAAACACTAATCCATTAAGTTGTGGCATTCTGAAACTCACGAGCTTCAACCATCAATATATTTTGTCACAAAACACGAACAACACACAAAAGCATCACACAAGTGAAACCGAGTAAATCTCTACATGATCTTATAAAATTCATTTTATTTTTCAAAACACTTTGAGCTTGAAAATAACCCAAAACAGCTTCATACTGATCAATATATCCAATTAAAAATCACTTAGCAATATAATGACACCCGGTCACCAACACTCAACCACAAATTAACAAATTCCACGATAGTAAGAAAGCTCAAAAATCAGTCCTTTGACATCTAGACTTTCAAGATTCACAATATAATAATTCGATAATAAAATTGTTGGAGAGTATTCAACTACTATTAGTTTAGATCACAAAATAAAGATATAAAAAGTTGTGATTATACCTAATCACCCTCACTCTGAATTTGTCTGTAGCCAAATTCTTAGCTACATGTGAATGTAGCTATCTTGGCTATATCCAAGGAGATTTTAGTCAAACTAAAATAAAAAATATCTTTATAGTAGGGTAATTTTGTAATTAATAAAATATAGTGGGACAAAATAAAAAATAGAATAAACAAACAAAATGACTATGGCGTAAGCGCGCCAATTTCATTTTTTATTTTTTTTTTCTTTTATTTTTTTAATCTTTATTAAAACAACAATAATTTAAATTGTTGTAACTTTTAATATATAAGTCTAAAATGAAAAAAAAAATATCATTGTTCATCTAAATTCAAGCTCTTCAAAACAAGACCAGTTATGGATATGTTTTGACAACTTTTAAAAAATTATTTTTACATATATACGATGATATTTTAATGTGAGGATGTATGTACATGTTTTAATGTGAGAATGTACATGTTTTAATGTGACGATGTACATGTTCAAATGTCAGAATGTACATGTTTTTAATGAACATCTGTACATGTTTGTATGCCCATCTGTACATGTTTGTATGACTGTCTGTACAAGTGTTCTTTCTTATATGTACAGGTTTTAATCTAAGAATATACATATTTAGTGATTCGTACAGGTTTATGTGACCTTCCGTATGTTTTAATGTACATATTTTTGCGTGAGGATGTACATGTTTTCTGTATGACCATCTGTACAAGTTTTCTTTTTTGTTCTGTGCACTATACATGTAAAAATATTTTTTTAAAGTTGTCAAAATATATCCATGACTGGTCTTATTTTGAAGAGCCTGAATTTGGGTGAACAATGATATAATTTTTTTCATTTTGGACTTATATATTAAAAGTTACAACAATTTAAAGTTTTTGTGATATTTTAAAAAAAAATGCGCGCGCTGGAGGGGACTGTAGCCATATTTGGCTACAGGTAGCTGCAGCCAAGACGCCCCGTTGTATGTATGTACACCGTATATCTTGGAGCTATTTACAAGGTGTCAATATGCATTGGGTGAAAATTTGAAAAACGAATAGAAAACAGGTGACAAGTAAAATTGGTTATGGGATAGATCTGATACCGATGATGAATTTTTACATCCATCATCCTGATCCCGAGACCCATTGTCCATTTATAGATAAAAAAGGGAAAATTACATGCCCCACCTATGGAGTTTGACGTATTTTCACAAATCACCCATGTGGTTTGAATAATTATTTTCCCCACCCATCAACTTTCTACCGTTTTACATCCGTCAATCAGTTACTGATTTCCGTTAGTGAGTTCCATGGCTGTTTTTTATTTGTTCCCTTAATGCTGACTTGGCTTATTTTTTAATAAGCTAAATATTTACATCCCTCACCTGATTTAGTATCTTGAAGAGTTACAGGAAAAAAAAAAAAAAATGTCTTCCGCACGAAGACGAAACCTAAGTCCCAAGCTATTTCAATTAGTTTTGCAGCCACGCACAATCCAAGCATCCAAATCCTGAATTATTTCTTTAATATCGGGATGCAGCAGGGAGAAGGAGTATGTATTGACACATTTTATAAAGTTGTGATGACATCATTTACAATGAAATGTCGCAGCTGGATGCAGAGCCAAAATTGCAATTTGCAGAACTCACTTGATGCAGATTGGAGGCAGTAGAGTTGCAAGACTTGGTTCCTGAACGTAAAAGTAGTTAACATATAGTAGTTGTTCATGAGTAAATCACATCCACCTGCTGCGCTAACCCAAATCTCATATCTGGTGATATATTCTTTAGGGAGTGAGAGGAACAATGAGATTGAAATAGAGCAAGAGCAATAGAGATGGGTAGGAGAAACAAAAAGAGAAATGGGGAGTAATAGATAAAGATAGGGTTTGTCGAATTCGGCTGGGTGAGAAATGCAACTGAGTAGGTACCTGATAAGGATTGAATACAATTTGGCAAATTGAGAGCTAGGGTTTGTCCGCGGCAGTGCTGGGTATTCCTGAAAGAGGAAATAGATGTGTGGGTTGAAGGAGATAAGGGATGAGGATAAAGTTCAATTTTTGTTTTCTGTTTTCGTTTTAGGCGTGGCGAGTTGGAAGAAGATGAACAGTGACCGTCAGTCGGTCGGTCTGTCTTCGTGAAGAATGTGCGCCATTGCTGTTGGAGATGAGAGAGCAACTAGAAGAAGAAGGTGACATGTTTTTTGTGTTCTGTTGTGTGTAGTTAGGGATTAAATAAAAAACAAATAAAAAAAGCCAAGTCAGCATGATGTGAACAAATAAAAAGCAGCCATCTGGAACTCACTAACAGAAGTCAGTAACTGGTTGACGGATGTAAAACGGTAGAAAGTTGATGGGTGGGGAAAATAATTATTCAAACCACATGGGTGATTTATGAAAATACGTCAAACCTCATGGGTGGGGGACGTAATTTTCCCATAAAAAAATTATGACAACACCCTTGAATTTTAATAAGAATTATACTCAAACCCATGAAGTTTTCAAACAATCACAATTAGATACTAAAAGTTACTATAAAATTTATAATTAAACCCTAATATTATAAAAATTACAAAAAAAAAATGTAGACAGATTTTAGTCCAATTACTCATAATTTTTAAATAGGAGATAGGGAAAATTCACGAGATACCCCTGTTTTCTTTCATAATTCACAATATGTGAGCTTAAAAAGCTTCAAATTTGATATTGGACCAAAATATAACACTTTAGCATCGTCCATGTAAAGTTTCATCAATTTTGGACAACATTTAAACATGTTTAAAGTTAAATTACTAAAATCAGGGATATATTGTGAATTATGAAAGAAAACATGGGTATATCACTAATTTTCCCCATTATTAATTACGGCACCACAAAAAGCCACTCAGTAAAACAAAACCAAGGTTATTCTGACAAGGCCGTGTGTTGATTGGCATAATTGGACTGCGCCTCTTCCCTTTTGCTCTGGCTTTTCTCGGCAACCCAAAAAAGGGGCAAAGGTTATGTTGACGACAGGTGCAGCGTTTTACATCCCTTCATGATTGCCGGTCTCAGTCTGAGCGCTTTCAACGGCCGTTACTCGGTGTAACGCAGATTGTGGATTTGCGGATGAACAATGAACAGCACCCCTGGCCCTGAATCCTATACCGTTGGGGGAGGAGATGAGACCGTGCAGGCGGCGGAGTTGGTGCAGTATGTCGTGCTGAGGAAGGACCTGATTGACACATGGCCGCTGGGGAGTGTGGTCACTCAGGGGTGCCACGCCTCCGTAGCCGTCATCTGGTCTCACAAGGAAGATCCTGTCACTCTTAACTACTGCAGCCCTCACAACATCGACATTATGCACAAGGTGAATTGAAGTAGTAGATAGATCGAGCAAAATCTTTGTATTAACAATAATAATGTGCGCCTTAATTTGTTGTTTTATTCTACTATAATTCTAATATTTCTAACTGTAATATTATTGATAAATATGGGATGTAGGTAACCCTTGAAGTTAAGGGTGAGACTCAATTGTTGAATTTATCAGAGAAACTCAAGGCCGGTGAAATAGCTCATAAGCTCTGGATGGAACAACCCGAAAATATCCCCACTTGTCTAGCTACCAAGCCGTACCCGAAGCCACTTGTGTCTACATTTTTCAAGAAGCTTAAACTCTGCAAGTGACATACTATAACATTTACTCTCCCTCGAATTTTGATTTCTCCCTCTGACTGATGTTACATCTTGGCTTTGTGCCTCTGTTCCTGTTCGTCTGATTGATTGTGTCTGTAAACTCTTTGGTGTTCATGTTCTACTGTTTGGCTGGGTTTGCTGCCAGTTTGAGAAAACTCAAACCAGTCAACTCAGTTGAGCTTTGTTTGTTGAAAAAGCTCTGATGTTAATATCGTGACACGATACTCTTTCCAAAAAAAAAAAAAAAATTCAGAGACATTCTACATGAGCTATTCTCACTGACAACATGGTATAACTAAACTGTAGTCTGTGTGAAAGTAAGGGAATAAGTAGCTGTGGAACTGGGGGTATTGTGTTGTGTTGGACAGAACTCAAAGAAAGAAAGAAAGAAATAAAAAGAGAGATTTATCTACTTTACATCTGATGGAATAACTAATTAGTGAGTGAGTAGTGTCTTGCATTGTTTCAGCTGGACGAATGACCCTTGGTAGCAGCAAGCTTTGCAAGTGCTCCAACAGCTTGAGAGTTGATGTAAGTACAGGGTTCCTCATAGTTGCCTATGTAACGACGATCCTCAAACTGATCATTCTGATCAGGGCCACCAACTATTGCCCCCGTGAGCACATTTGGGTTAGGCTGATTCTTAGTGAAGTATTTCACGAAGGTCATGGCACAAATTACCTCCTCACCAGGCTTCAGAACTGGTACAGATGCTCCTCTGTGGTGTGGCTGTTGTGGTGGGTTTTTTCCAAACCCAACCATGTAGGATCTCTTCTGTGGGTTATTTCCTAGAATGTAGTCCATCTGCTTCTTGGCAAAGTCCAGGAGCTGGGCCGGTGCATAGGTCTTGGTATCACAGGTGACTTTTTGGTTGTATTTCTCCAGAATACCACTGTAAATACTGAACAGGAGAGCTGCCCCAGTAACGTATTGTGTGTTGGCTCCATCTCTCATATGTAGCATTCCACCTGCCACGCATCAGGGTTTAGCTCAGCAAATCAAAAACTCACGATCACATTCTATGTAAGTTAATAGTGTGGCTGTGATAACTAAATCCTTTTTCTTATTGTGTCAAGATATAAGTAAGACCTGGTGTGAATGTTGCCTGGCGGGAAGGGCTGTCTGGCAGGACTGCACATATGTAGCCGTCAAGCATGCCCTTGTACTCATCAAGTTGCTTGTGCCCTTGAAAGAACATCTAGACAGAAAAGGAAACAAAAACACATTTGAAATTGTTACCCTTAGCCTTAGGTCGTTGTTGTTTGTCTAAATTCTTATCGTTATTTGCTTAATAAGACGGGAGCGTATATCTACATAATCATACTACTAGCTAGAAGTGAAACTGATATAGAAAGAGCAGAATAATATATTACTGACATTTGACGAATAAGAAGAAAGGATTATATATATAATAAAGAGTTGGTACGTACTTGGACAAGAAGGACTTGAGAGCCCGCATATTTGAGGTCCCAGTTGAATTCGGCGACTGTAGCATCTACAGACATATCATCTACGTATTGGAGATAGGTTTGATTCAATGTAGCCATATAGAGCCATGTTGCTGCCCATTGAAGTTCATCCTGTCCAAGAAACAAAAGGTACCATTCATTCCATTATATGATTACTTATAGCATTCGCAGATGTAGTTCAGTATCTAATACTTATTTAAGGAACATGAGTTTGCCTTGTTATAAATATAATTACATTGAAACCAGAGAATGAACAATAGAAGGGACATTCTCCATCATAAGATCCTTGATGTTGTTTGGCCATCTCGAACAACTGCATCATACAGAGCAGTTGTTTGTTAGTCTCCGACTCTGACATATATGCAATTGCATTCGACTAAACAGAATAGAAAGCAGCTTTTTGTTTTGGATAGGATAACGTTATTACAAGTTTAGCTTTGTTGATGAGACTTTTAGAGTATTCATAATCCAGATGTCTAAAAACAAGAGAAGAAGAAGCCATTGCTGCGGAAGTCTCAGCTGCAATCTCTGTGCCAGGTGAATGCTGATCAATATGCAACACTGGTCTTGGTGTTTTCATGTTCTCTGGTCTTATCCAGCATTGATGATCAGTGATTGGATCACCCACCTGCGTCATCCCATTATTATGTCATTGTTTTGTCTTGCAGTTGCAAACAAACGACAAGGCCTGAATGATGAGATCGTAGCACTATTACTAGCATAAAGTAAATTATCCTCCTGATTGACATGATCAACGTTTAGTGTTTTATAGGATCTAAGTTCAAAACATCAACCTGGACATACAAGCGGTCGTGCTTGGCAGCGGCTTTGAGGAAGTAATCAGTTCCCCAACGGATAGCTTCATGGACATGGTCAAGCTCGCCCAGATCCTTCAGTTCTTTCTCAAAGGCAATGGCTCCCCAAGACAAGGTTGTTATGGTGAAGGCCATTGGCAGTCCATATTTAACGTTGTCCCCTGCATCATAATATCCTCCTACTAAATCTACCTGCATAAAATTATCTATGTTCAGTTGAAGCAAGATCTTTATATGATGATTGTATTTATTATATAGCATAGCATAGCTGCGATGCAATTTTAGAAAGGCCTGGTTTCGTTTCGTCCCCACTCACTCACCCCAGCCTCTTTGCCATCGTCAAGCCCAGAGTCTCCTCTCCATGGGATTCGATTATTTGCAGGAAGCTTCCCTGATCTTTGAGCTTCCAAAAACAATAATGATTTGGTTAATGCGTCTTTGTAATCAAAATCAGCTCCAGCAATAGTTCCTTCCAACAACACCGCTAGCACAAACACCATCCTCATTGCTTCTATATTCATGCTTCTTGTAGAGGTACCCCTCCTCCTTACTAATAAACTTTTCCAAATTTTTTTAATCTGTCTATATTTTTCGTTTCTTTTATTTAGATATTCCTTCTGTATTTATCTTTGTGCTATTTCTGATATCGTCAAAGATGAAAAAAAGAAACATAAGGTGGGAGAAGGAAGGGATGCTCTGCTCCTAAAGGAAGAAAGGACGACGAACTATTTGGAAAGTAGAGGAAATAAAGTCCGCGCATCAATGTCAGATTGATGTAGAGAATTTTTTTTCTTTTCTAAAAAAAAGTTTGTAGCTTAAATGAATAGTGGAGAGAATAAATGGGACTAATGAGAGTTGAACAGAAATGTCCTCTCCGCATTCGGAAATTAGTCTAATTTTATTTATAGTAATTTTGAGTTAATTTGCTAATTCATGAGAAAGCAAGGCGCATGAGTTTAGCCTCCACCCATTAAGGTGTTGAAATAACCGATTTCCCGTCATTAAGGTGGTGCTGACTGTGGACATAAGCGTTTTCTTTGCTAATGACCGTGTTTCAATTGCTGTCTCAATGGTAAAGCAAACGTTTTACTTTTTTCTATCAATTTAGTAAAATTACTACCCCTCGCAAAGTAACATATGAATTGGGTCGAGTGTTTAATTTAAGAGAGCGATTGATATTTTTAGTGACCACTTTATTGGCCGCTTGTTATATGGTGTAGGTGGCAGTATATTTGACGTGTAATAATATTCAACATACTCACTTTGTCTTTGTGTATTATTTGGACATGTTGTTTGAGTTCACTATTTAATATATACTAAGATAAAACAATTTTTAAAGTTTAAATTTGGTGAATGGTTTCTTACATAATAAATTATATATTATAAAAATTAATTTTATGAAACTATTTTATCTTATATGTTTAATATTAATTTAGGATAGAGATGAGAAAATAATTTAAAAAAAGAGAGATAAAAGTGATTTTAAGAGATGAAAACACGATTTTTTTTGTAATATTTGTGAAACATTTTTACAGTATATAGTAACCGGTTGAATTTTTGAAAAATTAATTCTTTTTGGATTTGATCATAACTCTAATTTTGGTTTATGAGTAGTTTCCATACTCCTATCTCCATTTAACCCAATTAAGGTCGGTATGGAGTACATAAGTCTCCTCATTGACTGACTAAGTCTCTTCTCTTCCCGTGTTAGATATTGACTTGAGATGAGCGTGTTCACATACACATGACCAGTACATATGTCCTGCTTGCCTGGCCAGTGGACACTACAAAAAAATTGTGATGCATGCAGTTAGATGGAGTGGAGTCAAAAAAGAAAAAGGGAGGGGAGGTTGAGTTTCCTTGAAAGGGAAAGGAGATAAGAGGGGCAGCTGGCAATTTAAGTAATACTAGCTAGCTAGCTAGCTACTGGCCACCATTAAATGATACAGACTATCAATCAAACAACAACCATCAACGTAGCTAGGTGATGAACAAAAAAAAGAAGCGCGTTAACTCACAACAATTTGTAGAAACGTACGTAGGGACCAAGAGTAGCAAAAAGGAAGATGATATATACTCCCTCCGTCCCACCTTGACCGTCCTATTTACTGTTTGGACATGTCGTTTGACTTCAATTTTAACATATAAGATAAATTTTGAAAATTTAAGTTTTTCATATGATTCCTTACATGATAAACTATATAATACAAAATTTAGTTTTATAAAATTATTTTACCTTATATGTTTAATATTAAGGTGGAAAACGTGTCAAAAAGTAAACAGGACACTTAGGACGGGACGGAGGTAGTATACTTTTGTGGCGTTGTTGTGGGGTGTCATTAAACCGGAAAGGCAAACATCAACATCATATGTGTATAAAGGCAAGGCAAGAGATCAAGTCATTTAATACATAAAGGTTAGCAAGATCGATCTCTCTCGGTTTTGAAGCAAAAAGCTTGGAAACCAAGCTTTTTCTTTAATCTACCCCTAGTTAAAAATAATTAACTGACACATATATATTGGGTTAGATTTTAACAAATAACAAACATGACACATGACAGTGAAAAAGTAAACAAAGGAGATTAATCCTCTAATCGTGGAGAACGAACGCGCCCTTTGACTATGAACCAGAGAAATACTAGAAAAGAATCTTTCGGCCATTTGTATTGTAGTAGTAGTACTACTAGCTAGTACTCCATCCGTTAATTAATATCTGTCGTTTTAAGATGTGATTCTTGTTCAAAAATATCTGTTATTCTAGTTTTTTGACATACTTCTTTCCATTTTTACCCCTACTATTCAATATAAAAGTAATTATTATCTAAATGGAAAAGTAAAAAGTAGGGGCACATGCGTCATTGTCCTACTTTTCTTAATAAGTGTACAAGTTTCTAAAATGACAGTTATTGTTGAACGGAGGAAGTACTAGATACATCATCCTCATGTGAAACTTAACCTAACTAGGTAGAGCTTCTACGTACGCAAAAGTCAATCGATAATGACTGGTCCTCTCCACTCACAAATTAATCTACGCTCGTACGTTCGTACACGTATGTACCATGGGCGGGTTGGATCTAGCGGGAAATGGGTCACTTCACTTGTCTCTCAATTTTGTTTTACATTATCCTTATATAACAAAGACCGTGTCTTTTTTTGGGGGGAGGCTAGTCCTTATTTAATCTTCAACTCTCTTTCAAGTTTCAATTCCTTGGAGTATTACAAGAGACAAGTATATCTCACTGTCGCTAATTATCCAGACGAATTAATAGTGTTTTTTTTTTTTCAGAAATGGTAGTGCCCTTGGGCATAAGAGAATGGATAAGATTTGAAATAAGGTGTTAATTATATTGAATCTGATAGTGACTCCATCAAAATCAACGATACACAATTCCCCTGGCTACCCTACCATACCATATATAGTCTGATTATGATGGCTAAAGGTTAATCCATCAAGTATCAACCCACAAATTAAAAGCGCCAACGAAGAGAAAGAAAAGTTGAGTTTTGGCAGCATTCGATTTATATATAATATTGTAAATGAGCCTATAGAAGATTAAGGGCGGTACGAGTAGGGTATTAGATGATGGATGTCGTATCGGGTCCCAATTCTAACACCGACCTTCACATCAAAAGAAAGGAAATAGTTTTCTGGTCCATACCAGACAACTTAAGACACGTCTTTGTCCTTGGCGGTGGCGACTCGTTGGAGCAAACTACTGCTGGCTGCCAGGCTGGCTGGCTATCAATGGTCTACTCTACTTCGCTCACTTTCAATCTTCAGCTTGCTTAGCTGTTTTTTTTTTTTGAAAAAAAAAAATTAAAGAAAGGTGATAAAATCCTAATACAAGCTTGATTGAGCAACTAGAGTTGGGAATTCAGTCCACCGTTATCGATCCCTTTGATATCTAAGTTAAAAAAAAAAAAAAAGTTGTTTCCACGTAAGTCCACACATTTAACACTAATTCTTACAAGAAAAATCTATCCATATATACCTGAGGATACATAACACTTACAACACTACAAGAAAAATGTTTGTTTGATACCGACCAAATTGGTAGCGATAATAGTGAAATTGGTAGCCAAGTAGAACGGGCTACCGCTTTTGTTCATTTGCTACCGGAGTTTGGTGGTGGGTAAACCCTTGGTGGCGAAATTGATTTCCGCTACCGTTTTCTAGTTGATAGCAGTTTTGCTGCCACACCGCCACTGCTCTTTCCTCTGGTAGCAATTTTGTCACTACCCTTTCTTCTAGTAGCAGTTTTACTACCGATCATGTGTGGTAGCCTTACTTAGTTTGCTACCAATAAATTTAGTAGCATAAATTCTTTTTAGATACCAACTTTACTGGTTGCATTTAAAAAAATTGCTACCAATAGTATGTATGGTAGTATTAAATTCACATGGTTGGTTTCTCTAATCCGTGCGGCCGGCCTGACCATTCTTGGGGTTTGGGGCGCGACGTATGTGTCAAGCCATACAGAAACGGAAGAAGAAGAAGGTGCGAGAGAACAACGAGAAGGAAGAAAGGAAGTATACTGAATATGTCGGGAGAGTGTATTACAGTAAGTGAGAATGATAGAATATATCTACACTAATACAGGCGGGATATATATATAATATATATAAAAGCATACGGGATGTATAAGTAATTACATAAGAGAGTAACTATAAGTATGCCTATACTATCTGTCTTAATACCCCCCCTCAAGGCTTAAGATGAGAAATGTTAAGACTTGCTGTGTGAAGAATCCATGCCAATGTGAGGTAGCATCTGATGGTACTGCTTGCCCGTCAGTGACTTGGTTAAAATGTCGGCCAGTTGGCTGGAGCTGGGTATGTACTGAACTTGGATCAAGCCAGCCTGGATTTGCTCCCGGACAAAATGGCAGTCCAACTCGATGTGCTTCGTCCGTTCATGGGCAACCGGGTTCCGGGCAATGTGTATGGCGGAGATGTTGTCACACTTCACAGGGACTGGTCTGATGTCTGGTAGATCCAACTCGTGCAGAAGCCGTGTCAGCCAGCTGAGTTCGCCAGTTACTTGCCGCATTGCCCGGTACTCTGCTTCAGCAGATGACAAGGCGACAGAAGCTTGCTTTTTCGACTTCCAACTCAACGGGGAACCGCCAAACAAAATGTAGTAACCTGAAACAGATCTCCTCGAGATCGGACATGAAGCCCAGTCAGAGTCACAGAATGCTAACAGATCAAAAGTTTGCAGTTTATTAAAAGACAAACCGAAGCCTAAAGTCCCTTTGATGTAACTCAGGACATGATATGCAGCATCCAAGTGTGCTGTCATTGGTTCCTGCAAGAACTGAGATAGATGTTGAACAGTATAAGCAAGATCAGGACGAGTATTGGTTAGAAAGTTTAACTTCCCTATGATTCGTCGGTATACTGTTGGATCTGACAAGGGCTGGTCACTGTCCTTGTACAGTTTTTGATTAAGCTGCAATGGTGAGACAGATGGGCGACAATCTAACATCTTATAATCAGAGAGAATGTTAGTAGCATACTTACGTTGTGACATGATGAGTTGATCTCTGGTTTCTAAGAATTCCATCCCAAGGAAGTACTTGATTCTACCAAGGTCTTTTATTTGAAAGTGTTTGTAAATTGGATGAGAAGTCCACTGCTCTTGCTTCTAGACACATTGATGTAAACTCAGAATTGTACAAAGAATTCATGGTGTGGCATAGCAAACTAGGTCACCCTTCCCCACGAAAAATGTCTACAATGTCTTTAGGAAAAAAGTTCCCTTTTGCTGATGTAATCCCTTGCACTGTCTGTAATCAATCAAAAGGAAAAAGGTTAAAATTCTCTTCTACTAAAATAAAGACCTCTGACTGTTTTGAAATGGTACATGTTGACATTTGTGGTCCAATGAGAACTGAGACTACAAGGAATCAACGATATTTTATAACCTTTGTAGATGACTTCAGTCACTCTACTTGGGTGAAATTACTTCAATACAAATCTGAAGGAATGAAGTGTATAAGAGATTTTATCCAACTTGTTGAAAAACAGTTTAACAAACACATTAAAATTCTTAGAACTGATAACGCAAGGGAATTGGGTAGCTCTCAGGAAGGAATTAATTTCTTTAAAGAAAAAGGTATAGTCCATCAGACCAGCTGTCCACACACACCCAACAGAATGGGGTGGTGGAAAGAAAGCAAGGTCATTTAATGCAAGTGACAAGGTCTTTTTTATTCCAATCAGGTTTAGATTCGAAAGTTTGGGGTTTAGCCCTTGAACATGCTGCTTTTGTTATCAATAGAACTCCTTCCAAGGCTATCCAAAACCTTACCCCTTTCGAAAAAGTCTATGGATCCCTACCTGACTACACACAAATAAAAACTTCGGTTGCCTCTGTTATGTTACCAACCTTAGTCCTAGCAGACATAAACTTGAACCTAGATCTTCAGCTGCTGTATACTTAGGAAATGCTAAAAACACAAAAGGATATATAGTCAGCATCATAGAAACAGGTCAGATTCAAACAAGTAGGGATGTAGTTTTCTTTGAGAGCATATATCCTATTCTTCACAAAACCTGGAGCAAGGTATGGAAAAACAGAGAGTCTACAGATGATATAGACCTTGTTACCCCCTTTCCTTATGATGACACAGACCTTGTCTTAGACCACACCATCCCTTCTCAGAACAGAACAACAGCACACCATAAACAGCAACACCCAAAATCACCCTCCCCTCTGATCCAATATACACCCGAGCCTCTTCCCCACCCCTACCTTCAAATGACATCATAAACCCTGAAGCCACAAACTCACCACAACCCACAGAACCCACACCCACTGAAACCAGCACCCAGATACATAACCCTGACAACACACAGATTCCCCTTCGCAGATCTACTAGGACACACAACCCTCCTGCAAAATATAGTGATTATGTGTGTGCCCTGGACAAAGAAAAAGACCACTTCTCATAAATATTATCCTCCAGATTACAAAAACAGAAGCAGCCCCTATCCTTTCCCAACACACTTCCTCTTGATTCTCTCACAAATGTCATACCCCAAAATAATATTTCATCCTTCTCCCTCTCTGCCCCCACACACTACTTTCTAACTCAAGTTCTCTCCTTGCAAGAACCCTTCTCATACACAAAAGCTAGCCAAGACCCAAGATGGGTCCAAGCTATGCAAGATGAATTTCAAGCCCTTAAGAACAACCATACATGGTCCATTGTAGATCTTCCCAAAAACAAAAAACCCATCAGCTGCAAATGGGTTTACAAAACAAAATATAAAGCTGATG
The DNA here is from genome assembly GCA_023374045.1 of Limonium bicolor. Lineage (NCBI taxonomy): Eukaryota > Viridiplantae > Streptophyta > Magnoliopsida > Caryophyllales > Plumbaginaceae > Limonium > Limonium bicolor. Next base: position 23,252 of record JAIOTZ010000337.1, read on the forward strand.
GCAAGTGGTTAGAGCAAACGAAGATGCTCTGATACCATGTCAAGCCATACAGAAACGGAAGAAGAAGAAGGTGCGAGAGAACAGCGAGAAGGAAGAAAGGAAGTATACTGAATATGTCGGGAGAGTGTATTACAGTAAGTGAGAATGATAAAATAGAATATATCTATCACTAATACAGGCGGGATATATATAAACATACGGGATGTATAAGTAATTACATAAGAGAGTAACTACATAAGTATGCCTATACTATCTGTCCTAATAGTATGTGCTTTATAAATGCACTAATCAAGGATCAAACCTGCGGTGTATGGGTATAAACAAACCCCATACCAATGGTATAATTAATTCAAACCAGTGTGCTAAAATGTGCACACATCAAGAATCGATCCTGCGACATGTGGGCTAGATAGACATTACCTTAACCATTGAGCCATGATAGTTATTCACAACATATATACATACTACATGTATATATTGAATGTTTGATACTCTAAATATAAATGAAATTTTTTGCCGAGATATGATTGAACATTGGATATGTAAAAATTAATAAAATAGATGTTGGTCCGACTAAGCCACATTGATAATTTAAATTACATGATATTACAATATTAACTTTGTACGGTCAAAATAATAAAAAAAAGTAAATATATGTTGGCTTACAATTGTATAAAATTTTAAAAAATAAACTTATATATATCATTTACTAAAACTTTAAACATTTATAAATTTTATATACATAGTTTGTATTTATTTTGCAAATTTTATCCAACACGTCAACTAATTTAAATTGTTATTATTTATTGTATTTTTATATTTTATTAATTTATGTGTTTTTGTAAATTAAAATAATTATATAGTAAAATGTATAAAAACTGCACAAAATTTAAATTTATATACATATATATCATTTACTAATTTAATTTATTTTGACAGCTAATTTATATTAATTTTGTAAATTTTAACCAACATATGTACTAGTTTAAATTATTATTACATGTACTCTATTTTTATAATTTATTAATAAATGTGATACTTTGAAAATTAAAAATATTATAAGTTTAAAAAATATATTATGTTACATATATCTTTTATGATAAATAAATTTTTGTAGTTGTATGGAGTTTTAATTAGTTTTCACGAGTTTGAAAATTTTAGTTTACTTATAGTTCTTTTTAAAATTTCGATAGCTAAAAGGTAAGAAGTTAAATAAACTAAAGGTAACATAATGAAAAAACTATAAAATAAAATAAAATATTTATATAAGAATATGACAACAACAATATAGGTTAGTATTTTGGATTATGTAGTAATCACACGTTTAAGTTATAAGACAATAATAATTTTATTAACACTTAAGAATATTAGCTATCATTTTTTATATTCTAGCACAATATCAACTAAAATTTCATCAGCATTATTAGTCGATAGCAATTTCGAAACTTAAGATAGTAGCAATGTAGCTACTTGTTAAAAATATTTGCTATCATAGCCAAAATAGTAGCACAATAGCAACTGTAATAAAGTGTTAGTAGCAATTTCATAATTTCGCTTATCTACATGGTCGTAGCAACTTTTAAGATAGTAGCTAGTTAGCTATTGATTAGAATCTTTTTGCTACTGCTGCTCAAATAGTAGCATAATAGCTACCATGATTGTATTAACATCAACCAAGTAGTAGCAATTCATTAATTTAGCTACCAATATTGGTAGCAAAATTACTTTTACTAAAACTACCGGAATGACAAATAAAATAGCTACTATTGACGGTAGCAATCTTACAAGGCGGTAGACATTTAGCTACTGCCTAAAAGTTTAGCTACCATTGTCGTTGTGGTAGCACAAAAGCAACCACTTTGTTAATAACATCTAAAATCAGTAGAAATTTTCCAATTTAGATACCAATATATATGTAGTAGCAATTTAGCGGTAGCGAAAACGTCTTTTTCTTGTAGTGCAACCACAATGTTGTTATTTCTTGTTCTTTCCTCAAACATAGAACGCCAATAACCCCTTTGTAGTTAACAATCCAGAATCTTGATTACCGTATTAGAACTAAGCTCTGCTAGGCTCAGTGTCAGATCTAGTTGAGCACATGAGAAATCAAGAATGGAAGAAACGATGAGAAAAAAGTTCGTTCATGCTTAGCAAAGAGATGATTATTCACGAGTGTTTTTACACAGAGAAATAGGTAAACTGATACAGAGTACAAGTCTATATTTTTTTAAAAAAAAGTTCTATATTTTGTTTTTTCAAAAATTCCATTTTTGCAATTTTTTAACATTTTAAAAAATATTAGAACTTCTTAAATTTAATATATTTTTGGAGTTTTGTAACTTTTTGTATGGTAGTATTTCATGAATTAGTAAGAAATGTAGTGGTATTTAATGTAATTTTCCAACATTTTATTGTAAATTTCATAAAATGTTACTAATTAAAAAAGGACATATTCTGAACTTTAAACATCACCTACAATGTAAAATGTAAAGTAGTAATTATTTAATGGTGGCCACCGAATCCGAATCTACCCGGAATCGGCGGTTCTACCCGGAACCGATTGGAACCAGAACCGGCCGGAACCGGGCCGGAACCGATTCGGAACCGGAACCGCCCCCTTGCGAATCGAATCCGAATACAAGTTTTGAGATTCGGGACCGAACCGGGACCGGAACCGCCTGGAACCTCCTCGAACCGCCTAGATTCGCGTCGGATTCGGAATCGTGGAACCGGAACCGATGGAATCGGAACCGGAACCGGTGGAATCGGAACCGGAACCGCCCCGGAACCGGCCAAAGTAGCCGTTGGAATCAGCCCAAATTGAAATGTATTAGTATTACTTTCTTTCCATGTAATCTTTAAGACTTCAAAATTGAAATCATGTAACCTATTAGTAGCTGTACTCTTTTTCCTTATTAGGGTTTTCCCAATGGGATTTACCTAATAAGGTTTTAACGAGACAGTGAATCATATAATAAAATCCGCTTTGCTCTTTAATTTTTGTAAATTCAATACAAAAATTTAAGTCTTTGGTTCTTACACATTTAAGATTATAAACTTGAGGAATAACCTAGCTAGGAGTAAAGTGGACGAAAAGAGCAACGTGTGCGCGCAAACGGAACTAAAATCGGAGTTAAAAAGAAGAAACTAGAGCCGATCGAATCTTTCCGGAATCGGTCGGAACCGCCCCGGAACCGGTCGGAACTGGAACCGGAACCGGAACCGCTCTGGAACCGGTCGGAACCGTTGATTTGAGCGAATCCGGAACCACCCAGGACCGGTTCCGAATCCGAATACACATTTTCCGGAACCGGAACCGGTGGAACCGGAACCGTGACCACCATTATAATTATTCAAGGTTATTTCATAATTTATAATATACACCCAAAAGATAGTTACGAAATTCCTTTACTTAATACTTAATGACAACTAGACGTATATATGGGGGAGAGGGGCTTATCAATTAGCTAGTGTTTTATTGAAACAACCTCAGAATTACGGTTTCTTGAAAGCTGGGTTGCTTTGGGACCTACAGTCAAACTTGTTTTATTAAAACAAAACCCCATGAAAAAAAAACAAGTACAACGGGTGGATTACAATTCTGTTACAATAACCGTAAGTCATCTTGTAAGTCCAATAAACTTATGAATCTTTCCTAGTTTTGTCCTGTTGACCATTGTCTCAATACCTCCATTTTCACCTCTGAAGCCAGAATATAAATTATGTGGGGTCACTATTGTTTGAAGGAAAAAAAATTGGAAAAATGGTATCTCGTGAATTTTTCCAAAAAAGTTTAACATATTTGCTCATAGTTGGATTTGAACCCAGGATAATTTACTCAATACTCTTACCCCTTACCACTACACTACCAACAACTCTATGATATATGGGGTCACTATACTATATACATATAAACTCTAATTATTATAGATATAGGAATCTCTAAATTTTTTGAAAAACACGTGACCCACGTGTACCCTTGGATACGCCCCTGGTTTCTACCGCATGAGATGTGCCACGCCCCCATAATAATGTCGATCAATATATACTCGTTCTTCAACGGGACTGATAACACGACTATACCATCTTCGTACATAACAATAAATAACAGACGACCCACAAAGTCAACACTGTTTCCAGCATGTAGTTAAAACATCATACTACATGTGATAGATTTTGATACCAATAAGATAACTGTGATAAGGACAAGACAATATATACACATTGATACATGTAATTAATATTATTTTGTTATTTGACCAAATATAATATTTATTAGTATTATAAAGAACCAATACTAAAACTGATTCATTTTTTTACTCGACGATTAAGGCGCAAAACCTTTGCCCTAGTTTAAAAGTTGCCTGAAAATTGGATTGCCCCGGTTGTTTTGGGGATCGGAGGGACGAGAGGATTATGTGACGGACAGAGTATTTCCGTCCCTGATGGATGTAATTCTGACCATCCTCAAGTTTAATAAAAGTCTAATCTTAGCCGTACGTCTGGTATAAACAGTATAAACAGTATAAAAGAATAATTGGGATGGATGTCACATTTCTACATGGGACGAATATGTCTCTTCTACCTATTTTTTTATTTTCTATATCGGCAGATACTTCTAGTCATCTACTTTTTTATCTACTTTTTATTGTGATTTGAATTATTTGTTCACCTCATGATTGACTACTCTATTATAATACTATATATAATTGGATTTACTAATAATTTTACTTCCTTTTAAAAATAAATTAAAATATATTATGTTGTAGTGATGCTGCAAGTTATACTTTCTTCTTTTTGAACGGTAAGTAATTTTACCTATTTATTACAAGTTTAAAAATTTATACAACCTAAATTATGTCAATACTCATAATAATTATTATAAAATAATAGTTTTAAACTATTAGTATTTTCTTCAAAAATACTAAATATTATTTTGGCAATTTTAGTTATAATTCAATTTAAAAATCTTGTAATAAAAAGCTAAATCTACATGCATTTGAATATATGGAGGTAGTCTTTTATTGTTGTTTTTTCCTTGAGTCGTCGTTTGCTCTTTTTTTTAAAAAAAAGTTTTGTTTCACTACAGAACCTAATATAAGTTTTTGACATTTTAACTATCTTAGAGTGGTTTTTATGGTTTGTGGGTTATCATCTATCATGAATATATTTCAAGCTAATTATGGAAACAATTTTCAACTATCATGGTTATATTTTAACCCAATAATATCAATTTCTTTGTATACATTTTAATCCTGTGATGGAAACATATTTCTACTATCATGAATGATTTAACATAGTGATGAATATGTTCATCAATTTTCATGTATACGTTTTAAGCCAGTGATGAAAATATTAATCAATTATCATGGATACATTTTTACCTGGTGATGGAAATATTTATCAACTATTATGTATGCATTTTAATCCGGTGATTGAAACATTTATCAACTACCATTGATACATTTTAACATTAAGATTGTAACATTTAACAATTATCATGGATACATTTTAACATAGTGATGGAAACATTTATCAACTATATGGATATATTTTAACATAGTGGTGGAAACATTTATCAACTATCATGGATACGTTTTAACATAGTGATGGAATCATTTAACAACTATCACGGGTCGTTTGGTAGGAGGTAATAGAATTCTAATTCGTGGAATTGAAATAATTCCACTATTTGGTTAAAGGAATTTGAATTCCAAGAATTTTGTAACTGCCACATTTTGGTCTTATCTTGGGAATAGTATTCCCTGATTTTTAGCTAGGAATTACAATTCCAAGTGAGTTGCCTCCTTCGGTGACTTCGTGGTAATTATTTATAAATACAAATATTTTTAAAATTTCCACTAATATAAATACAACTAATTATTTATCTCCTATTTTTGTCCTACACTTTTTTTCTCAAACTTGTTATTTTTCAAATTTTGGTTATGTTTCAAATTCATTTCTAGGTGACGCTTTATCTTTTTGTTTTGAATAAATTTGCTATTTATTTATTTGGTTTGATTTAGGTGCCACGGTTCAGGTATGAAAGTTTACATTGTTATTTTTATTATTTTTTGTGTAGAATGCTTTGATACATTTGAATTCTTCGTAATATTTTTTATGGGCTTTTGAGATCCAGTTTACTTTGTAAACGAACTAGTTTATATTAATCACATACATATTACATGCTAATATATAATATTTTTAATGTTTCCTTTTACATTCTACATGCTGAATAATTACAAATTTATATTCATAATATCAATTTAATGTTATCCAAAAAATTAAAATAGAAATGAAAAGAAATTATAAAAATAATTTATTGACCTATTTTTTGGGTTCTTATAATTATGACAAGTAAAATTTATCATTATTTATCAAAAATATTTTTACAAATTCTTAATTTAATTTATATAATTAAAAGTTCAACATACAACTAATAATAATGTGTTAATTGTCAATAATTTATTAGTAACTTAATACTTATTCCAAGTCTATTCCTATCATTATTCTGGCAACCAAACAAAGAAACCATCAAATTCCATGTATTACTATCATAACAACCAAATGGTGGCATATTCTATTCTTGGTAGGCCTGGCAAAAAAGTAACGAAAACGAATATATGACCCGAAACACGACACGTTATTAGCAGGTATAAGTATTTAATTTTATACACGAAACTAATTTCGTGTCGTGTATCGTATATACATGATTTATTAACGTGTCGTGTACCGTATCTAATTGTATACATATCGTGTATACACGAAATACCTGTAAATAGTTCATGTAGACGTATAATTCTTGTACACATGTAATTCGTGTATAGACGAATAAATTTCGTGTTACTTATTTATTTCATTAATTCGTGTAAATATAATGTTTTGGTATTTATTTTTATACGTGTTAAATATTTATTTCATTAATTCGTGTACACATGTGATTCGTGTACACATGTAATTCGTGTATACACGAATAAATTTCATATATTTCGTTTCGTTTACAGGTATTTTGAATTTCGTATTCGTATATAGAATTCCATACACGAAAATATTTTCGTGTCGTGTATCGTGTATTTTCATGTAAATTTCGTGTCGTGTATCGTTTCTATCATTTACACGATACGAATATACGATTTGACAGGCCTAATTCTTGGAATTCTATTCCAGGAATGTGATTCCAAGAATTAACATTCCATGAACTAAACGACTCGTCATGGATACATTTTAACATAGTGATGGAAACATTTATCAACTATCATGGATATATTTTAACATAGTGGTGGAAACATTTATGAACTATCATGGATACATTTTAATATAGTGGTGGAAACATTTATGAACTATCATGGATATTTTAATATAATGATGGAAAACTTTATCAACTATCATGGATGTATTTTAACATAGTGGTGGAAACATTTATGAACTATCATGGATACGTTTTCACATAGTGATGGAAATATTTATCAACTATCATGGATATATTTTAACATAGTGGTGGAAACATTTATGAACTATCATGGATACGTTTTCACATAGTGATGGAAATATTTATCAACTATCATCTATATATTTTAAGATAGTGGTGGAAACATTTATCAACTATCATGTATCCATTTTAACCAAGTGATGGAAATATTTATCAAGTATCATGTATACATTTTAAACCAATGATGGAAATATTTATCAATTATCATGTAGTGATGAAAATATTTATCAACTATCATAGATTTTTTAAACTTATTCATGTAAAGATTATCATCTATCATGTGTACATTTTAAACTTCTATGGAACTTCTATACATAAATTAATGTATATTACCGTTGAAAATATTAGTGTGGTCATTGATGCATCTTTATCTTCTTATCAATGAGCATGTTTGTTGATGGACAGGGATACATTATTTAACCTTTGACGAAAATATTCATCAACTTTCCTGGATATATCTTAATTAATCAAGTGACTGAAACATTATCAACCATCATGTATATATTTTAAACTATAGATTGAAGCATAAATAGTCATGAACAATAAAGGTGTTTAAAAATTTTTCACATGCATAAAAATCCTAGCTATTTATATTAATTTAGCCTCATTATTCTTATTATTTTGATTTGTCTACCTTTTTAGCTAATTTATTTTATCTAATATATATGTATATATATAATTTTAGCACTTATAATTTCTGGTTTTTAATCCTTATTAAACGGTTTCTCTAAACACATTCTTCCTATGCAAATTTACTAATTAATTTGTACACTGGGCTGTAATTTAAATTAAGCTTTCTAAGTTCAATTTTTCTGAAAGAAATATTACGTGACATTTATTTAATTTAGTAAGAATTACATTTATTAATTTTGTATTTTATATATTAACTAATTTTATCTAATTTGTTAAGTTGAATACATTCATTTTGTTTGATGATCTATACTTGTTTTTTTACATATTTATGTTGAGGACAAATATTATAAAATTAAGAAAGTATTATTTAAATAGTTATGTTGATTATATAATTTATGATTTTTTCCATGATAATTATCTTTCTCCAGATTAAATAAGGTATTATAAAAAATACAAAAGAAATTAGTAAACAATTAGAATAAACTAACATAAAGAATACTATTTAAAAAAATACTTAACATCATTTTTATAGTCATCTATACACTTAGTTAAATTTGCTATTTATAACTGTATTCTTTTACGTTATAAATATTACATATAAAAAATACAACCAAAATTTGTTTTTTACACCACTGATATAGTTGTACACTAACAACAATTTTAAACACATCAGTACAGTGGAGTGGCCTCACCCGCACCCATCACCCGTTTATCAACTTCACCCGAATCCGACCCGTCACCCGATAACTTTCACCCATCACCCGATCCACCGTCACCCGCGGGTGAACCGGGTGGATCGGGTGATGAACGGGTGAAATATTGATGTGAATTTTTTTTAACTCAACTCAGCACCTTGTCACACATTGAAGGGTGAATTAGGCGTTGAATGATCAATTCAAGGGCTGAGTGGATTATTTATAAGTAAGGAAACTCAATCTATGAACTAATATTTCGATGTGGGATTGGAGGAAGTTGCCTCATGTAGTTACTAGCCTCCCACATCATTTCTAAGATCTTGTTTTCTATACTTCAAGTACTCGTTTACTATAGTTATTTATAGAAGTCGAGTACAATAGTCTTTCTCATTTTCTGTACTTCATATGGTCGTTCTCTATACTTATTTATAAGTAAGCAAACTCAATCTATGAACTAATATTTCGATGTGGGACTAGAGGAAGTTGCCTCATGTAGCTACTAACCTCCCACATCATTTCTGAAACGTTGTTTTATATATTTCATATACTCGTTTCTATACTTACATAGGCCTCGTTCGCTGATCGCGAAAAAAACTTGCATCGCGTTCAAGACAAAATTAGTACAGGTGTCCTGCTGTTATTGCTTTTATTTTTACATGGTCCCACCTTGTATCTCACAGACTAGCTTAACTAAACGCAGGAAAACCTGCGTTCAAAAATCTCCACCGATTAATGTCCTAGTCGAACAGGCTCATATAGTAGTTGAGTATACTCGTTTCTTATACTCCATCTGTAGAAGTTTAGTGCAGTAACCATGAAAGGAAAGATATCTACACTCATTCACACTTCCTACCACATAAAGTATATAATTAAAGATTGAACTGGAAAGTTTGAACATTGCTGCAGCCCCCCCTCGTTTCTTTTATAACTGAAACAGAGAAATGTTTTCTATCCATTTTCGATGTGGGAGGTTGTCTACTAGGCTTCAGAATCACTCGGCTCCCACATTATTTTCTTGTTATATTTGCGAACACTTTGTATACTATAACACGAATAAGAAGCATTTAATGTGATGAATATGGGTGGTCAGGTCGGGTGGTCAGGTGGAAAATATACATCCGACCCGACCCATCACCCGCGTGTGCTTCACCCGTCACCTGTTTATCATCCATTTTATCGGGTCGGGTGAAACGGGTACCCGTCACCCATTGTCATCCCAATCACACATTTTTTTTATTTTTTTATCATGTTAAATCAACATCCATAATTTGATCCGTGAATTTGACAGACGGAGTCCTCTCCCATCGGAGGGCTCAAAGTATATTTAATTAATTAATGCCTATGTTGGAAAATCTAGGATGTGGGGTGCTGTGTCAGAGAAGTTATTGTTACACCGGTGTTTTGTTGTTATCACACAAAGAAGCTGTGCATAGTGCAATGTTATTAATTCGTTTAATTTGAGGTGACCCGGCCAAATGCCAATTAGGATGGAGGTGGATGTGGCAGTGAATGAAAGTGAGGAAGGGGGACCCAATAGGAGAAAAAAAAGGGTGTTGGCACAGTTATGTCCGTATACTCGTATTTTTTCAACGGTTTGGATAGGAAAGATAGCAACCCCACATTCAATTACAAAGCTCCACGTGTTGGATCTTGAGTTAGTAGTAGGCTCTTCTACTGTCGTCTTTCATCAATTATTCCTGCAATTTTTCTCTTTGTTTATTTCATGGATATATATATATATAATTACAAATGACTGCACAAAAATGGATTGGTGGAGAATGAATCGGTAGATAAGTTAAATAGTTAAGTATTGAAGAACCTACTATACTATGCCTCAGTTCATATACTACTAGTAGAAATAATATTGATCGACTTGGCACACTGACTAAGTCTCTTTCCAGATCAATGTTTCTTTATACATTTGACTTAATTGAGATCGATCGCTGGATGAGTTAGCATTCACAAAAAGTCTTGCGCCTTGCCTGGCCGGTCATTAATATAAACTGTATCGCGAGAGAAAAAGAGGGGTTTTCCTTGAAAGGGAAAGGGATAAGAGAAACCAGGAGGCAGCTGGCTGGCAATTAAGTAGTTGTAACTTAAAATTACTACTGGCCAGCATTGAATGATATTGACTATTAACCAAACAACAACCATCCATCATATTCATAACTGTGAGAGCTGAGCTAGCTACTATAAGGAGTAGGAACAATTGGTGTCATTAAACCGAAAAGGCAAATATCAACATCATATTACCAGAGTGCTCATTTAATACATAAAGTTATCATGTACGGCGTTATGCCATGTGGTGCCTTCTTCATTTTCCAATGGAAAACAATGTTGGAGAACAATTGTGAGTCCCACATTGAAAAATTATAAAACTAGTAAGTAATTCATATAGCTTATGGGCTACTCCACCTATTACCAGTTGGTTTTAGGATGAAACCTCATGAATTATTGGACCTTTAGTCTATAGTAATACCCCGTTGGCCCTATTCTTTCCCCACAATATTTCTAATAAACAAAAGAATCTTTTGACCATTTGAACCTTAACCATCATCGATCAATACTATTCCAACTCCTTCAATTGTACGTAGTAATAATACTACTGTACAACACACCAGACAAAGACAAGTAATCTCACTACTGCTTTGAGAATAAGAGGATAAGATTAAAACAGGCTGTAATATATATTAATTTTGAATCTTTATATAAAATTCCTGTAGCTACTAACTAGCTAGCCTATCGTAATCGTTCCCTGATCTTGATGTCCAAAAGTTAACATGCTCGACAACGTCACCCCACACTCTCTACCAAAAGTGACACTTGCGTATATAAGAAAAGTTGAGTTTTGGCAGCATTCGGTCGATTTGAATTGATTAATTAAGGGCGGTACAAGTGGTGCTTATCATCTATTCTCGCATATGGATGGATAAATGATAATGGGTGTGATGTCGTATACGTCGGGTCCCAACAAACTCTATTAATATTACCGACCTTGATGTACATCCAAATTAATCAATGGCTTCTGGTTTGAGGGTTGGACTAAAATCTTCTTAGGATGATGAGTGTAAGTTCTAGCAAGTCTTGGGAAGAGAAGGGAGAAGCAACAACTCGGAGCAGGGTTTTAGTCATAATGGCACGAGGTTAGAGACGGGACGTTTGCATGAAAAGAACCCTAGGATGAATGCTCGGACGAGGACTCGGATCTTGGAGGAGGATTCATGCTTTCTTCTCAGCCCTATGGTCATGAAAATGATGACCCAAGCCCGAGTCTCCTTGCTCATCCTACCTGGTCACCTAGTCATTTGGTTGAGGATCTTGTCAAGGAAGATCTTCTTTTCGAATGCCCAATTACTGTGATTCCTGATGGGTCTTTCACTACTACGTACATAATTGGTATATGTTCACATTTTTAGTTCAAACTTTTTATACAAATAAATGTGGAAAATTAATTTCCTTCACTTATACTAAGTGTCTTCATAATTGATGTAGAGATATTAGAGATTTTTATATTTTACATATACATATTTGTACCTACATTTAATATAAACTCTTATAGTGTTCTACACAAACAAGTATAACTAAATAGAGTAGTTATACTAAAAAATTTACAACTAAAAAAATGTCATTATCATTACTTTTTGTAGTAGTGTTTGAAGAAGCCTAGGGACAAGAAAAGGATCATTGACACGGTTCAACAGAAGATCAATAAGAGTCTGAAAAAATGGAAAAAACCTCTGGCTCACAGCATGCCACTACCCCGAGCTCTTAGTTTGGTCATCGATCTTACTTCTCCTTCTGAAAACAATCAACTCAATTGTGAGGTAACCCCGGCAACTGGGGGTTACTAGGAGAAATGATCCACTGTTTGGTTGGCATCGGGAAAGGGTAGGTTTCCCTAAATCAGAGGTGGATCCAAAGAGGTATCCTCTCCCCTAAAACTTTTAAAAATTTATTAAATGTTTTTATAAATTTTAAAAAAAGTACAAAATAACATTATATTTAAAAGAATGATAATGTTAAAAAAAATTTACCCTTCAAATAAAACTTCCGGGTCCTTCTGGTCCGCCACTACCCGAATACCCGGGTCGTGTCTGGTTTGTCTGTGAGTCTTGTGTCCTTCTGTCTATTCCTTTCTCCTAGGGGATTGCGTCTGTGTTTGTCTATTTAGTATGCATGATTATGCGTGGTCGAGTCCAGTTCCATGTCGTTGGACTTTAAGCCAGCATGTTACTAGATGGGTACTGTTAGGTCGGGTGTTTCATTTAGTTAACATTTCGATGTGGTTTTGGCCCTTTACCTATCAATAATTAAATCTCCTATGTCTGAAAAAAAAGTGGTCCACACAGACATGGAAAAATCAATCAATGGTCCTCGGCGGTAGCGACTCGACGGAGCTAACTACATTCGGCTACCACTAGTCTAACGGAGGCCGGCCCCCGGCCAATTTAGCCCACTTTGACCGCTCTTTCTAATTTCAAACAGATGGACTAATTAGATTCAAAGAGGCAGACGCGTATATATATAACATGACTTGTCATTTTATTCCAGACACTTGACTGACTTCTTAAATATCATTTTGTAATAATCAAAATGCTTGTTTACTAATTTAAATACTATTTTATCGATTAGAGAGTGAGTTGATACTTTTTCGAGTCAAGAGAGTCGGTATATATGATGTGTAAGTTAAATAGTATCTATTTATGGAGGAATGTCAGAAAGCTTGACAAAGAACATTTCACTTCTTATTGATGATACGAGACGGAGTCTCTGTAATGAATAGGGTGATACATGTATATTGTATATATCTGCATACTGAGATATGAGTCTGCAACCTTTTATATTAAAAGGGTGCTGACGGAAACAGAAAAAGGAAATAGAGAACAAAATACAAGCATAACCTATAATACAGACTAAAAGTACAGAACAGAGGCGTTACAGAATATGTCCTAAATACAAACTATAAACCATACAAGCCTATGTCTAATACCCCCCTCAAAGAGTACGTCTGATGCAAAAAATGGCAGCACAAGCTATGAGTGTGCTCAGGTGTGCTCTTTGTCTCCATTTGCTCCATGCTTCTGTTTCGTTAGTTCCTGCAAACCCAAAACTGGAAAAGAATTGTGATAGTTTTTACCTGCGAGGGGCTTGGTCATCAAGTCAGCCAGCTGATGCATGGTGGGAACATATTGGACTTGGATCAAGCCCCCCTGCAGTTTTTCTCTTACGAAATGGCAATCCAATTCGATGTGTTTTGTTCTTTCATGTGAAACAGGGTTTTTAGCTATATGGATAGCTGCTAGATTGTCACATTTCAAAGGTATGGGGGTGATATTTGTGAGACCTATCTCGTTTAATAGCCTAGTTAACCAGCTCAACTCTCCCGTTACTTGACGCATTGCCTTGTATTCGGCTTCAGCGGAAGACAAGGATATGGTGGGCTGTTTTTTTTGATTTCCAGCTAAGTGGGGATCCTCCAAGAAGGATATAGTAGCCGGAGACTGATTTGCGAGTGATTGGGCAAGAGGCCCAATCTGAGTCACAATAGGCCTCTAAGGTGTAGTCCGGTTCTTTGTTAAAAAATAGACCGAACCCTGATGTCCCCTTTATGTAGGATAGTGTATGGTATGCGGATTTGAGATGTTCTGAAGTAGGGGACTGGAGGAATTGGCTGAGGAATTGGACAGCAAAACCTATGTCTGGTCTCGTGTTGGTGAGGTAGTTGAGTTTCCCCGAGACATCTATAGTGGGTTGGGTTGTCCAATTTTGGGCCGGAGTCTTTGAAGAGTTTTAGATTGAGTGGGAGAGGTGAGATTGAGGGTCTTACGTTCTCCATTTCAAAATCTTTCAAGATTTGATTGATGTAACGTTGTTGTGTCATGATGAGGCCATTCTCGGCTTCTAAGAATTCCATCCCGAGGAAAAAATGAAGTCTTCCCAAGTCTTTGATCCTAAATTCCTTATCAAGTTTATTTTTCAAGGTTCTTATCTCCTTTGCATTGTTCCCAACGACCAAAATGTCGTCGACATATATCCCTAGTAATGTAATGCTGTTGGTTGTTGTTTTGACGAATAGGGAATAGTCATTTTGAGAGTGGTGGAAATCGAGGGTTTTAAGGAAGTTAGCCAATTTTTCGTACCATTGGCGGGAAGCTTGCTTTAAACCGTAAAGAGATTTGTGGAGCTTACACACTTTGTTTGTCCCCTCCACCCTTAAGCCTTCTGGGATACTCATATAGACGTCTTCATGGAGGTCTCCATGAAGGAACGCATTATTTACGTCAAGCTGATCCAATATCCATCCCTTTTTAACGGCCATGATGATTAAGGCTCGGATTGTGGTTTGTTTTACTACGGGAGAAAAAGTCTCCTCGTAGTCAACCCTTGTCTTTGTGTGAAACCTCTAACCACGAGCCTAGCTTTGTACCTCTCTAGAGTGCCGTCGGCCTTAAATTTTGTTTTGTAAATCCATTTGCAGGTGATGGGTTTCTTCCCTTTTGGGAGAGTCACGATGGACCATGTGTTATTTTGTCTTAGGGCATCAAACTCCTCGGTCATAGCTTTGACCCAATTCGGGTCCTTGCTGGCTACTTTGTAGTTGGGTGGTTCAGTGGCATGTTGTATGTGGTGTATGAAGCTATTTGATTGAGGATGCAGGGCACATGAGAGTATAGAGGTTGTTGGTATGTGGTCGGTGAGGGTGTTGATATTGGGTTGCTTATTTGTTTCAGGACGATGATGTGTGAGTCTTGTGCTAAGGATGGTTGAGAAAAGGTCCCCATGGTTTGAAGCATTGGTGCAAACATAGTCATCAAGTCTAGCTGGGGTCCTAGTAACTCGGGTGGATCTCCTTAGTTGTGTGATGTCTGTGGCAGCGGATTCGTTGGGAATGGTAGGATCTACCTCAATTGTGGGATTGATCTCTGGCAAGTCATCTTGAGGTGATTGTACTTCTCTTATCTCAGAAAACTGAGACGTGCAAGTATCATCAACCTCTAGGTTGTTTTGTGGTGGGGAAGAGAAAATGTCATCGTCTTGTACTTTAGTGAGATCTTTCCACGATTTATCCTTCAATGGGAAAATATGCTCAAAGAACACTACATCTCTAGTGACTTTGTGCTTACTTTCACCAAGGGGAACAACCTTGTAACCTTTGGTGTTCTTGCAGTTTCCAACATATACACAGCTGATGGATCTTGGATCGAGTTTTCCTCGTTTGGGATCTAGGTTAGTCATGTAGCAAAGACATCCAAAGGATCTCATTTCATCAAAATTTGGCCTTGTCCCATAGAGTCTCTCGTAGGGAGTTAATTTTTCTATTGCCTTGCTGGGAGTTCTGTTGATGATATGTGGCATGTTCAACACAGTGGCCCCAAAAGGAGTCACTTAGGCCAGATTGGAAAAGGAGAGCTCTTGCTACTTCCATTAGATGCCCCTGTTTCCTTTCCACGACACCGTTTTGTTGAGGTGTGTGGGGGCATGAAGTTTGGTGAACAATGCCTTTCTTGGCAAAGAAATCTATCCCTTCTTGAGATTTCCCTAGTTCCTTTGCGTTGTCACTCCTGATAATTCTAATGTTTTTGTTCATTTGTTTTTCAATTAAAAGGGTGAATTTTATGATGTTTTTCATAGCTTCAGCCTGTTGTTTCAGGAGGACAACCCACGTTCCTCTACTATAATCATCTACAATGGTGAGGAAATATCTATATCCTTCTATGGTTGTAGATCTAAATGGCCCACATACATCAATATGTATGAGGTCGAAAGGTTGAGAGGATCTGATTTCAGAAACGGGAAACTTAATTCTTTTACCTTTGGCCTTATGGCAAACAGTACATGGGTATGGATTATTTTTCAGATGCTTTGGAATATGTATCTTGACAGTTTCATTGATTTTATTTAATGGCATATGCCCTAATCGGTTGTGCCACAAACTAAATTTTCCAGAAGTACATTCATCGAGATGTCTAGTGCATGAGTTTGTACAGACAACAGAATTCAGATTCTTCTTTGAAATGAAAATTCCTAAAGCATTTACATCAGCAAAAAACAATCCACAAGATTTCTTTCCGATTTCATGATAATGCTTGTTTTCAGAGTCCTGCAGGTAACAAGAATCATCACAAAAGATTACAGATGCATTGAGGTTTTCTATCAATCTAGAACAAAATCAGATTAAATAAGAAACTAGGAACATGCATCACATCCTTCAAACAGACCACTTCGTTCACAGACAAATTTCCAACAGAAGTCACATTCCTCTTAGTTCCATCAGGCAAAGAAATTTCCCTACTGTATCTTAGGGATTTGCAGTCAGAAAGCAATTTTCGATTTGCATTTATATGTTCCGTAGCCCCTGAATCAAGAATCCACATCTCACGCAACTCTCGCATTATTGGACTAGTATCGGAACTAAGGCATGGCGATAAATTAATGAAAGGTTTAGGGTTACCTGAATATTCGCCAAAATCAGTCTGCTTGACATGCGGGGATTCGTTCTTCTGCTGGTGAAGGAAGCTTACGAGCTGTTGCAGTTGTTCCTGGGTGAAGCCCTTCACCGGCGACTCATAGAAACCTTCATTGGAAAGGGAAGGCGTCTTTGCTTGTTCGCCGACAACTGATCCAACACGAGCCTCTCTCTGCTTCTTCCCATCTTGATTCGGAAATCCGACGATCCACCAGCATTCGCTCCGTGAATGACCAACCTTGTTGCAATTGTTGCACTTGGGTGGCTCTTTCTTCCCGGTGCTTGGGGAATTATTTGCGGGTTTCTTGCCAAAACTTCTGGGATTTGGGCTATTTGAAGCAGATTTCTTGTTCTGTGAGAAGTTCGTACTGACCTTGCTTGCTAGGGCTATAGCTTGTTCGCCTTCTTCGTTTGAATTTCCCCCTTCTCGCTGTTGTTCTTCTTGGACAAGGATGGCAAAAATCTCTTCGAGGCTGGGTATCTCGCTCATAGCGAAAATCTGACCTCTAAGATGTAGGTAGCTTCTTTTCAGACCCATAAGGAAGTGGACAACCTCCTCCTCTTCGCGACGTTTCTGTTGTTTTTCCTCCGATTTGCAACCGGCACAGCATTCGCACTTGTCGATTGGACGCACGAGTTCGTACTCTGCCCAAACTTCACGAGATCTTGCGAAATAATCGGTCACGCTCTCATCGCCTTGGCTAAGGTTTGCAATCTTGCCTTTGATGTTGTGTAAGGTAGCTAGGTTCTTTTTTTCGAATCGTTTACATAACCATTCCCAAACCTTTTTGGGATCGTTTGTATAGATGATACTTCGGGAAATGTTGGGGGCGACGGAATTGACAATCCAGGAGACGATTAGAGAATTGACGCGTCTCCAGGCTGCTGTTCGAACAAGGTCGCTGCTATCTGGTTGCTTTATGGAACCGTCCAAGAACCCTACCTTGTTCTTGACGCTAAGGGCGGTGAGCATTGTCCATTTCCAGGCGGTGAAGCCTTCACCAGTGAATTTTGGCGCCAGCGCTTGCCCAGGTTGTTCATTTGGGTGGACGAAGAAGGGGTCGTTTTGGTCGATCGCGGTGCCTCCACTCCCAGTTATCTCCGGCGTTTTTCCAGTGTGTTTTTCCGTCATGTTCTTTGGCAAGATTAGGGTTGCTCTGGTACCATGTCAGAAAGCTTGACAAAGAACATTTCACCTCTTATTGATGATACGAGACGGAGTCTCTGTAATGAATAGGGTGATACATGTATATTGTATATATCTGCATACTGAGATATGAGTCTGCAACCTTTTATATTAAAAGGGTGCGGACGGAAACAGAAAAGGAAATAGAGAACAAATACAAGCATAACCTATAATACAGACTAAAAGAGTACAGAACAGAGGCGTTACAGAATATGTCCTAAATACAAACTATAAACCATACAAGCCTATGTCTAATAAGGAAGGCATGTTTTGTAGTATTAGGTTTTCAAACACCGTATATTGAAAGAGTTTACTTCTCGTCTAAAAAGTTTTGATCACGAGTTTACAGCTAAAGGAAACAATACAACAACAACAACAACAAACGAGTGGGAAATTGACGGCAAAAATTTAAGAAGATCGACAGTAAATTTAGCGTCCGCTAGATTGGACACTAAATTACATTCCTCTTGTGTTTAAAGTTAATGTACTGTTTCAATTATGAAATGAATTTAGAAATATTAAAGAGAAAACATATGTTAAATAAAAAGGTACGTAAAACAATTATCATATAATCTATATCCAAAACAATTATGTTAATTAGATGAGCTTATTTCTATATAAGAATCATTTTTAAACTTATTTTTTAATTTGTAGTTTTAGATAAAACTGTATTTAAAGATGATTATTTAGAGGTTGAGCTTGACTTGATGATGATGTTTGGTGATTGAGTTTAACTAGAACCATTTCTACACATTGACTTCTAGAGGTGATTCAATGGCATCTCCATTTCAGAAAAGCCCGTAATTTATGTGTTTCGTCATCAATTCTTAAAAAGACACGACTTCTATATATATGGATTATCAATTATTGTTATTTTATTTGGAGGTGAGTTGGTCGTGTTAAATCCGTTTCAAAAGGCAATATACACTATTTGTGACTTTTTGGGTGATTTTTTAGTAGCAATCATTATATAAGTCTACTGTTGAATTTATTGTTACCGGTGAAAAATAACTCACACACACCGTTGACTTGAGTTCATCAAAACAAAAGTTAACTATATATCTATATAATTCCGTGTTTACTTAGTTACCTTTTATTTAGAGCGGTTTAAAACTTGTCTGGTCCGATGATCTGGCCCGGTCCAGTCCGGAAAAAAGCTCGATAAACCTGAATCCTATAGATTGTTTGGATAGATTTGGACTAATAAAAATCGGACCGGGCCACAATAAATTTTCAAACCTGCGGATCAAGTCCACCGACCCGGTTTTCAATGTTATTTATTATTTTAAAAAATTATATTTAATATACATATGATATAAATTTTACCCAAATTTATATGTAATAACAATTTTAAAATTAAATTATCTTTTAAAAAAAATTAATTTAAAAAATATAAATAAATAAATAATTAGGCTAGGCGGGTCGACGGACCGGGCACGACAAAGCTTAAAAAACTGAACCTAACCCGGCCCAACTCAAAAATATAAAAAATTATGTTTGACTTTATGAACAGGTCCAATAGTCCAAAAAATCTCCTTGACCTGGCTCAAACACAGCCCACCACCCGGATGATCACCTCTCCTTTTACCTAACCTCTTAGGATCGAAAAAACTGGTCACAAAATTGAAGATGCACGGTTACCTAATTAGATGTAAAATGTCTTTATCACTCAAAAAATAAAAAATATTTAACATAAATTTTAAAAATAAAAATTAGCAGATTTAAAACAATACTTCTATATATCTATCTTCGACTTTTGTATTAGGTTTTAAATATTTACTTTTCGTAATCACACTCATTTTTATAAAATGATCATTAATAGTTTTATAAGTTAAAGATGTACTATTTATTCTTCAATATTGCTTATAAATTTGTATTTATATTTAATTTATAATTTTGTACTAAATTAGATAATAGTAAAACAATTAAATATGAATAATAAAAATGTATTGATATTACTATTTTTATTTGCTTTTGGAAGGATCTTTTTTATTAATACTCCCTGGAAAAAAAATTCTCAAAATTTTCCATTTATACTCCATCCTAACATTTTTCTAAAAGAAAAATTGTACACCATTTATATCCTAATTTTACTCCAAAACTTTTCATTAGATTAAAATATGATTAGCCTCCAAATTTTCCTTATATAAATTTTGATTAATTGATTTTCACGTTTTTAAGCTAAACGAGAGTTATATATTTTTTTTTTATGAAACGATAGTTTTATATTTTACTGTGTAGAACTAAAAAAATCTTTCACTTTTAAGTTGATCCCTTTAGGAATATGAGTAGTAAGTTTACCATAGTAGAGGAAAAAATTATACCCTGAAAATTTTAAACAGTTTCATAGTTTTTGATTTTCATCATATTATTACTTTAATATCTATACACCTACCCGCAAACGTCTAATAGTTCTAGAGACGTGTCATAAATCTAATAGTAACACTGAAAAAATAAAATAAATCTAATACAGTAATTACACAACTACTTTCCCTGTGATGACAGATATAAAATCAGTGTGGCCGCCAGGTTTGATCAAGTCGACGGAGCGGTGCACTGTTCACACGCGTTGACAGTTTAGAGTTGACCAATGAACTGATCGTCAACGTCTTGATCCGGCCCAAATCTTCTCGTAAGTATATACGTCGTGAAGGATTAGACCTACAAACAATGCAGATTCATGCGGAAAATCAATACTACTATAGATTATTGATAGATGAGTCAATAATGTTCACACGCGTTGACAGTGTAGAGTTGACCAATGAAATGATCGTCAACGTCTTGATCCGGCCCAAATCTTCTCGTAAGTATATACGTCGTGAAGGATTAGATCTACAAACAATGCAGATTCATGCGGAAAATCAATACTACTATAGATTATTGATAGATGAGTCAACAATGAATCGGGTTTGAGTCGGGTGAATCATTACCTGCATTCGTCTTTTAAATATGACGTGTCTTAGCTACAACGGATGTAGCAATTTTGGCTACATCCGCTGACGTGGCAAGTTTTTTTTGTTTATAGAAAATATAATTGATGCTATAAGGGTTATAGTGTATATAATGTAAAAGAAAACTTGTACGAATTGTCATACAAACCTACAAATATTCATTAAAACATGTACATTCTCACGTAAAAACATGTACATCCTCGCATTAAAAACATACTGATGGTCACATAAACCTGATATGTACATCATCAGATTAAAATATGTATATATATAAGGGAGAAAACATGTACATATGGCATACAAACATGTACAGATGTTCATTAAAAAACATGTACATTCTCACATTTGAACATGTACATTGTCACATTAAAACATGTACATTCTCACATTAAAATATGTACATATATCCTCACGTTAAGATATCATCGTATACATGTAAAAATATTTTTTAAAAAAAGTTGTCAAACATATCCATGTCTGGTCTTGTTTTGAAGAACTTGAATTTAGATGAACAATAATATAATTTTTTTTCATTTTGGACTTATATATTAAAAGTTACGACCATTTAAATTATTGTTGTGGTATAAAAATAAAGAAAAAAGAAAAAATACTAAGTAAAAGCATGCCTATCGGAAGTTCCGGTTTTCTAATTATAAAACCACTACTTCCCTATTTTCTATTACAAAACCACCCCTTACCCTATTTTCTAATTATCCTGGATGTAGCCATCCTAGCTACAAGTACATGTAACCAAGAAATTGGGTTCAAATATATCATCCATCATCCATCTATATCCGTCACCCGTTTACTATTCATCCGTCATCCGTAAGTAATTTGGATAGGTTGAGTGATAATCGGATGAAATTTTTCTATATCATAAACAATAACTTTTTGGTATGATAATGAATATTAAGATGCTCTGTATTGCTTTAGGTATTAGTATCATGTTTTGCGTTGTATGAGAGGGAAAGCAAAAATGGACAGTAAATTATAACTTTTATTTTTTTTAGATTTTTAAAAATTATTTAAAATTTGTTTAGTTACTTGAAATAAAACGAGATGTAACTTTAAATGGATGATGGGCAGGTGATAAACGGATGACGAATCAATTTTTCATCCATCATCCTAGTCGTCATCCGATCATCGATCACCTAATCCGTGTTTATTTCGTGTTTTCATCCATTTATTTAAATCGGATGGATTAAATTAACGGTTATTGTTTAAAATTGTTGTTGGTGTAAATTGACTCAATGTTGGTTCCATCATCGACACTGAAGATAGTTTGTAGATTTCAGTATGATTTAGTTTAGCTGTTCATATCTTTCAAATATCAGTATAACACACTTTTAGTAATTTATTCATCCAAAGAAATTAGAATCCAAGATATCATAATGTTGTTGCATTGCATCTATATCTCAGCGAGAGGCAAATATACTCTGAATTTACTTCTAGTTCGGTTATGTTTCAGTCGATGTGATGAGACCATATTTGTTTATTGTCTTAAGAGCAATCATCGATGATCGTGTCCTAATTCCAAGCCCGTCCTCCGTGATTTCGAGGCGGAGTAAGCGTTAGATGATCTACTGGATGGAGGTACATTGGGTGAAAGATGTAGGTAACTGAGTTGTTGGATCATATATAATCCTGGTGGATGGTTCCCCTCCCTTGTTGAGCCAGCCGTAATCGTCCTCTTTGAATTTATCTTTGCTCGATCGTCTTCTGGTTGCGGGATCGTTCAAGAATACTGAAAACAACAGAGCCCAATCAGTCAGATTCTCTGATACCATGTCAAATGTAGTGTAATTAGCAATAGAAGAAAGGAAGAACCATTGGTTGAGAACAGTTCTATTATTAAATCAAAAAGGCGCGCGGTAGCAGAAACCGTTTCTGACGCAAATGATTTCTTGTATCACGACTGATTGATCCTACACCAAACACCAATCAATCCAAATTGAGGAGTCATCATGTTCAATTATTGATGAATCAATGAAAGATAGAAAGGAATTGCAGGGGTGTGCTTAATGGATGAAAGACAGGGAGATAAGGAGGAATGGGGAAGAAAAACAGAGGCGCCTAGCATCTATAGACTCAACACGTGGAGGTTTGTAATTTAAGGTCTGTCGTCTTTCCTATCCAAACCGTTGAAAAATAATAATACAGACCCACACTTTTCTCTTAAGTTTTGGGTCCCCCACTTTGATTCACCGCCACCACCACCACCCTAATGATAGGCATAGTAATAGTAGAAGAAGAATAGAGCAAGAGAGAATAATTGACGAACATATAATCACTGGACAGCTATAGCTAATTCCACAAACCATATTTTGATACATTCGTTCAACGCTAAATCTAATTAATTTTTTCCTATCTATCCTATTAAGTAATGTCCCAATTTGGTCATGTTATGATAATAATTGCAAATGTCGAATTCCCTCCCACCATTGCGCATATGGTTTTATTTATACACTAGGCTGTTAATGAAGGATATTCAATGGTCAGAAATGTCGAGATACCCAATTCGGGTTTTGACAAAAGGACCCTCTTAGGTCCACGGAGGGAATTATATAAAATAACCCATATAGACTAGCAAGGACCAATAACCCATGAGGTTCCATCATAAAACCAATTGACATTAGGTGGAATAGCTCTAGGCTATTTAAGCTACTTGCTAATTACATAATTTTTCAATGTGGACTCACACTTGATCCCCATCAACATCCGGCCACCCCTAGCCGGATGAAAATAGAACTCAGGCAAGATGAAATGTAATGCGGCCGGTCGCTTGTGACCGGCCAAAGCTGCTAAAAGAGGGTAAAATTGTACTTATATCATGTAAAAGGATAGACTGACAACATGAGATCAGGTGCAAAAACCTATAAATAGAGGTGTACCCCCATGAAATAAGATATGCTATAATTAACAACCAGACTTAAGCTCGAATCTAGCAAAAACTCTCTCTCCTTTTTTCTCTCTAGCTGAACTTGTGATCGAAACCAGGTAATATAGGATAAGAAATATCGAATTGGATAAGAAAGAGTACTTCGTTTCACTAGCTAGTAACTAACCTATAGTAGTTGTACTTAGCAGTAGTAGTGCGGATGTGTTCAATTTCCACGAACTCATATGATCTGTCTGGTCTTTCTATTGGGAGATATAGTAGGATTCACTTGTGTGCTGTTTTGTTTGACCCACCCCACCTCACACTTTTTTTTTATTTTTTAAAAGTAAAGTCTTTTTACCTGTAAAAGGTAATACTTGTCATCTAGCAGTGCTGTTGTAGGGAAGAACAAAGAGAAATGAAAGGAAAAGGGAGTAAAAGCGATAAATATAATAGTGGGAAAAGGGTTCCCATTTCATAGCCGTGAAACTCCTCCTACCTCTTCCTACGAGTTCAAACTTCATTAATTAACCTGTCCTCCTCTCCACTCGCTCATCTGTCTTATAAATACCCCTCCAAGGTAAAAGCTAAGAAACTGACCCATGGCACTTTAGCTTATAGGAACTCAAATCAAAACCTTGCTTGCTCTGTATTGTGTATCCCCCTGCCATCACTCTTGATTTTAGAGGGTTTGAATTTTTGGGCCATTTTTATAGCTGGTCACCTTCAAATCGAAGAACAAAGAGCCATTTTTTAGCTACAGCTCTGTTTTTCATACCCGCGCGCTGCCAACAGACATCAAGCTGAGAAACTCAGAAAACCAATCAATGGATCATTCAACAGCCGAAGAAAACAAGATTCTTTCCATAAGAGATTCATTGTCAGAGCTCCTTCTGGCGGGTAACTCAACTACCAATCCTCTCGACTCCATTTTTTCTCAGTGCCCATCATCATCATCTGCAACAACTACAGCAAACCCAATCTCCACTCCTACATCTACCACCACCGAACCAATGGGCTCTTCCGTCTACCTTCGTCAGAGAGATATCCTCTTCAACAAATTCTCACAACCACAAAACAACTCTCAATCATCAATTCCACTCTCAACTTCATCCCACCAATTCCTAAACTCATCCTCTGTTCTCACACAATACAATACCTTCAGCAGCTTCCTCGCCACTTCTAGCAACAACAACAACAATAGGAAAAAGCTGTACAGGGGAGTACGCCAGCGTCACTGGGGTAAATGGGTAGCTGAAATCCGACTTCCTCAGAATAGGATGCGTATCTGGCTCGGTACCTATGACTCTGCTGAAGCCGCCGCTTACGCATACGATCGAGCTGCTTATAAGCTTAGAGGTGAATACGCGCGTTTAAATTTTCCCAATTTAAAAGACCCCAGCTTACTGGGAGTCGGAGGCGCCGAGAAAATGAACGCGCTGAAATCCGCCGTCGACGCAAAGATTCAAGCGATTTATCAGCGGTTGAAGCGGGAAAGATCCAACAAAAAGAAGAAACAAACTACTGCTGAAGGTAGTAGAGGCGATGATCGGAAGGATTTCAAATTAAACTGTTCCTCATCATGTTCCTCCTCAAGTTCGTCGTTAACGTCTACAGCACCGTTGATTAACGAGAGTTTTTACTGGAACACACCTACTGATCAGATGGGATCAATTTCACCGTCGATTACAACACCATCACATCCATCAACAGTACGGGCTGTTTCTGAAGAGCTGTTCTTGAGGAGTAATTATTATAACACTAACGAAAACCCTCCTCCTCCTGCTTCCAAGTCGATTAGTTGTCCGGAACCTATGATGATGAGTGAAGATATAGCAGAGGACGATGAGTTGTTGAATTTTGAAACAGGAAGCTGGAATTCCTTAGCTAGGATGCCATCATTCGATTCGGATTTGATTTGGCAAGTACTGGCTAATTGAATGAATTAGCTAGATCAGATAAGATTACACATGTCATTCAACCCAAAGAGAAATGGCATGGCGGATCTGGAAGTACACTGTACAAGAACATGTGGTTATGAGTTTGATTTGGCGTATTATAGCTTTGGGTAAGTATAATTAGTTAGTTCTTAGGGTTTACACTATACATCAACCAAAGTTGGTTATAGTGTGAGGTCCATGAATGAATAATTATACTATAGATGAGTACTTAAAAAACTAGCTTGGGTACATTTTCCATTGCCTTCCTGCTGTACTTCTTTGTTTTTTTGTGGAGGTTAGGTTGAGTGAGGCTGAAGAGTGTTGTTATTTTTGGCATCTTCCCTTGCCTTTCTAGGTTTTTTTGCAGAAAGAAGGGATATGTTTTTAAAATTTTTTCTTTAATATATATGCTATTGCTTGAAGGGATTATTGTATTTTGTTTGGTGGTTCCGGTTTACAATTTTCAATTATTAGAGTCTTCTCCCTTTCGAACTAATTATATAAAAAAAATCTAGTATAAGATCTTCAACACTGATGACAGTTATAGTGTAGTTTTTGTTCCTTAAATCCCATATCCACAGTATCAAAGTGTGGTTGACCTTTGGGGTATGGTAAAAGCCGAAATCAGGAAAGTGATAACACAAAAAAAAGGCGAGGTGGGTGGGGTTTGGTTTGTGAATAATGGTTCATATTCAAAGAGAGTAGTCATCGATCTATCAATAAAGGCGAAGGGTGATTTGTGAGAGTGGATCTTATAATAACCACTTAACCAGATACCATTAAATTTACCGTATATGTGGTCCTCCTGGTGACTTGATTGGTGGTCTTTTTCTTGTATCCACTATACGCGGTTGAGAGATGAGACTCGATCAGCAACAGAATCCTTTCAGACAGCAACATCAGCGCGCGTCTTAAAGAGAGATATTCGGTATCGTGTGTGTGTAGTGTACTGAGTAATTATCTTCTGTACGAGTTTTGTACCGTGGGCATGCTTCTGCCAAAGAAACGATGCGATCGATAGTACCGTGGGACAGAAGTAGTAACGTACAGAATGAATAGTACGCTTCTCGGTGACGATGATGTTTTGGTTTTTATGTAGAGAACTGATGTATTGTTGTTATGGGTAAAGCCATAACTGATTTTTAAACCATACAACAGTTCACGCCATTGATTTTGGGTTCTGCTATGGGAACGTCCGTGTAAGAAATGGGTTCACATTTTTAAAGGAGATCATGAAGTAGAAAGCTTATTCTCTCAATGTTTCCAATGTTATTTGAATGGGTTTATGTTTCGATTTTCTAATAAGTAATTCTCTGTTATAAAATTGTGAGAATGAGAGAGTATAGAAGACAATGAAGAAAGAAATAAACACGTACCACTGCAGTTGAATTCCATTATACAACTTTATATAATACATGATCTCATAACTCTCTGAATCTTTGAGTGATCTATTACTTCAGAAGAAATACAAAACATCAAAGATCTCTAACAATACTCAGATAACCAAGAGTCTGGAGAGATCTCAAGAGTTACACGGATGACAGGTCTAATTAAGGTAGACCAAAAGACTTGTTGATGTACATTACTAAATAGAGTGATTTACAACACTCCCCTTGGATGTACATCATATTATACTGTCTCATTAAAAACCTTGTCAAGAAAAACCCATTAGGACAAAAACCATGGTCAAGGAAAAAAATATAGTTTAAAATATTTCTCTCCCCTTCAATTTTAAAAAATAATGTCTCTTTGATGTTGCATACCAATATCACGAACAAGTTTCTTAAAAACTCTTGCAGGAAGTGACTTGGTGAATAAATTAGCTAGATTATCATCGAACCGAATCTTACGTACACCAAGAATACCCTTGGTCTGAAGCTGATGGGTTGAAAAGAATTTTGGTGATATATGCTTGATTCGATCGCCTTTAAGTTTAATGTATCTTTCCCTTAATATATTTGTGCAATCCAGGCAGCATTATCTTCATATGTCACTGTCGACTTCTCTAGATCTGATAGAATGCCACAAGAGCTTAATATATGATGAATAATTGATCTGAGCCACACACATTCTCTTCCCGTTTCATATAGAGGCTAGAGAAATCAATTCGGCATAATTTGATGAAGTTGCCACTATAGTATGCCAAGAAATGGTAGTTCCACCATACGTGAAAATATATCATGGCTTTGCATCCTCAGGTTTTTACTCTTTTGATAAAATAAACCCTTATCACGCAAGTGGCGTAAGACATGTTTTACTTCATTCATTGTCTATTAGTTGGAGTTAAACTATATCTTGCTAATAAATTAACAGAAAGAGTAATGTTTGGTTGGGTGTTACTAGCAGGATACATCAATGCCCCAATGGCACTAAGGTATGGCACCTCAGGGCCTAATAACTATTCAACAAGCCCGTGAGGGAGAAACTGATCTTTATCCACATCAAGTGAATGCGGTACCATGGGTGAACTAAGTGGATGAGCTTTGCCCATGTAGAAACGTTTCAATATTTTTTTCTACTTAATTCAACTGATGGACAGACACACCTCTCTAGGATGCTCAACTTGCAAGCCAAACCAATATATTGTGACGCCTAAATCTTTCATTTTAAACTCACTTTTAAAGTAATAAACCACTTCTTGAATTTCTTGTAAAGTGTCAACGATATTCAATCATCTACATATATCGCAATGATTATAAAACCCGAATCTTTCCTTTTGATGAATACACAAGGGCTTACGGAGGTATTTGCAAAACCCTTCTTTAGCAAATATTCACTAGGGAGATTGTAACACATTCGACATGATTTCTTAGCCCATATAATGAATTTCATAGCTAGATGGCACCATCTTTAAATAATTTTGGCATTATGTACCTTTATGGTACTTTCATATATATATATATATATATGCACCCAAATCCCCATATAGATTAACAGTTACAACATTCATAAGTCTCATATGAAGTTGTTCATTAACTACTAAACCAACAAAACCTTAGAGTGATAGCATCGACAACAGAAGAATACGTTTCGGTATAATCTGGTTGCTGGTATAACCTTGTGCCACCAATTTGGCTTTATTTCTCCCAATCTTATTTTGTTCATTTTTTTTCTTCATTCACACCCATTTGTAGCCAATTGGATTAGCATCTTTAGGAGTTGGAACAATCAGTCCAAACACTCCTCTTTTATTTAATGAATCGGGCTCTGCCTTAATAGCATTTTTGCATCTTTCCCAATCATCTATTTGCGCACACTCTTTAATGGATTGAGGCTTCGAGACATCATCATCCACAGTTTCCATGGCAACTGAGTATGCAAAAATGTCATTGTTGACTACTTTATGTTTGTATCATCCTATTTCGGTACTAGCATAATTTATTCAGATCTCATAATTTTCATTCTCCAAATCCATATAATCGTTTTTTGTCTTTCAACAAAGTATCCTCATTTGTTTATTGTATCATTATGCCAGATCCCTCCCCTTTACGAGCGTCTTAACTCCTCTTTTGAGGGTTCAAATCTTGAAACTCCTCAATTTTCTTTTTCATTTTCCTCCTGTGTCAGTTTGGCATATTTGTCTCCCTTTCGAGGGATTGAACTTCTCTTTTGAGGGTCCAAAATCTTCTTTCAGAAGTTTTAAGTCTTTGGATCCCAAGGGTCGACCATGCTTCCTGCGGGCTTGGGATTCACTTGTCATTTGTTGTATAGAATTTGAATTTTATCTCGGGTCTTCTAACTAAGCTGGAACATTCATAACTGGTATATATGATTGTGCTACTTGCTTCATATCTACGAGCACATCAGGTAGTTTATTTGCAACATTTTTCAAATAAATTATTCTTTGAACTACTAGTTCATTTTATTTTGTCATGAAATAATCCATGATCTATAATCCATTAACATTTGGTTAAGGATATTCAAGTTAGAGTAAACGATTATGTAATTCGCCATCTTATACACTCATATGAAACTTTGAAACTCATACTTCCCACAAGCATGGTTGTAGCAACACTCTATATGTGACTTGTAACACCCCTCTCCATAATCACGATATAATCCCTCACGTAGCAATAAATAAAACGTCTCACAGCGGAAAAATAAATAACAATTACAAAATTCACACGGGTGTCACCGGCCATTACTCGCCCATGCGAGCAACGTAGCCAAACTACATCCAACTTCCAAAATGAACAAATTGCTAACCGCAGTGATAACTAGAAATTCCTATACACCACACTAAATCCATAAATCATAAACATCGACAAGTGAGCGTCTACCCTATCCTGAAGAATACATAACCTTACCATAAGACCATACACCATCTTCATTTCTATACAACATCTCCAATTACCCTGTTCCTGCTCTTCAGCTCCGACAATGATCAACAACCTGAAATGGTGTAGTATCAGCGACAGACGCTGAGTATGTCGGGCCTGGACCCTAATGGTCACTTGTCATTTTAACCATCTTATTATTAGATCGGTTTCATGTTTTACCATTTTACAGTTATATTCAATACTGTAGTAAACATGCATAATAAATTTAACCATCCATCCAAATATCCATAAACATTCAACCATCCATCCAAATATCCAAACATTTGTTTAATATTCCATACAACATTTATATATCGAACGTATCGAGTAATAACAATATAATGTACATTCGCCGTAGCGTACAGTTTTCATATTTGATTTACCTTAGCCTTGTAGGCTCCATCCAACCATCAACACACAATAAAATAACTACAAGTATAACCAATGAACACAAAGCGAAACAACGAGAATAATAAACAAGTATTAAGTCTCGTCCATGGTATTGTTCGCCACTATATAAGTCTCAATTGTTTTAGTTGTTCAGTTATACCTAGTGACAATGTCTCGTTAAAACGACATGTCTCTAGTTACCCATATATTATGGCGGGTCACCCACGGCAGTAGCCACTCCAACGGTAGAGTCTCCGACCAACGAGCCATTCTAGCTCACGGGAAATTTTCTTGATACTTACGGACCCGTACGCGGACATCCTGGTATCGTTTTTGTGATCACAGCGCGCACCAAGAGCCACATCCTCTTGGCTTTACTTCCATTCCATTAATTAATTAATTATACCATCGCATCGCATTACTAAATTTTCTAACACAGCAGACCAAGGTCATTAGTCCAATCCGGAGTTTGTAAACTCGGGATCCAGTGTTAGATACGAGAGCGGCGTATAGAAAAGGCCAATGCTCCGTACAAAAGTCTCAGATAATATGTATGTGTTATTATCATAGTGCTACAACGTTTTACTTACGTTCCTTATATTTCATATAAGATAGCACCATAGCCGCTAGTTCGTTTTATATATATAGGTTCATATATACGAACCAATACTGTTAACTCAACAACAGTAAATAATAAGCAGCTATATATACAATTCATGCATATTAATTAACACATTCAGACAAACAATCTTATAGATCGCACAGAAGCCTGAGCTGAGGAAGCCCTCAGAGACAACCAGAGACACATAACAACATACAAGTATATCAACCAAATCCGAGCCCAAGGAACAACCTTAGGACAACTCGGATCAAACCCCTTTACATACCGTTCACCCTGACTGTATTACGGTGGAGTATGAATCAGCAAGATCCTACGCTCCGTGTAGTCCGTTAGCTCGTCAAGCGTCCTTGTCAGAAGTATACTCTAAACGGAATAAAACTATAAGTCAGTCTCTATGACTAACTACATCCGGTATTTCCGAATTATAAGTAACCCCGACAGTTCACCCCTGTTTTCTACAGTTGTTTGTTACAGGTTTTTCTAAAACAGTCGGCTTTGTTACTTAAAACGCGTACGTCAAAACTATTTCAACTGTTAAGTTTAATTCGTCGTATTTCTTTTAAATCTTATCCACCATCTAGTTTAGGTATATAACCTATAGTTGCATGTATGCATGCATGATTATTTTATATTGTATTATTTTTTTCCATATTGTATTATTTTCCCACCATTCCTTATCATACCATGTATTATATAATTCATTATCTTTAGCAATTAGTATTTGCATCCCAAAAACTCATAACATATAGTTTGTAACTATATTTATTTTAAATAACCACCACCATTAAATCATATGGTTTCCAAAATATATGTCCACCTTATATACTTATCCTTGTGTATGTATATTTACCACGTAGGTAAGTTTCATGAGTTTAATAAACTCTTATATTTCATGTTACTTTTTATCATCTTTTGTTAGATTATTCCCATTAGTTGTATCATATTGTACAACTTATATTAAGATTATTATCCTAACATGTATCATTTATGTTGTATAATTACAACTCCTATGGTTTATTCCATAAACACCTTAGTTTATAAATCCCATTTATTTATAGTTTGTCACATTATTTTATGTGAGTACCCTTCCTTATATTAATTCCATTAAACCACCTTAATACCATATAATTGTCATAACATTTATGACATTGTAGACCATAGTCTAAAATTCATTTTCCAACTCTTATTAATTCGGTATATCCCTTGAATTTATTTAAATTCCCTTTTTGACCACAAACATTATGTAATGTTATACCAAAATACTAATACCATTTGATATGATATTTTTATTTCCTTTAACTCATAACCTATAGTTTTTATACAAAACTATTGTATATTGCCTCATAGGCATATATTAAACCTTATACTTTTCCTTAAACATTTTCCTTTATTTACCAAATCACCCCTTTCTTTTTACCATGTTATATATACCATTCAATATAACATTTCTAACTTATAAAAGAGTATAACCTATGGTTATTTTTTGTAAATTTCGAACAGCCCTTGTGCTATTCTATAGTTGCCATTTGGCCCTATTTATAACATATAGTTTTACCATATCATTAAAAGCATATCTTATACACATATCTCAATAGATACTCTTAAATAATTCTAAAAATCTCCAAATTTCACTGAAGGGTTATAATATCCTTATTAACCCATATACTCTTGGTATTTACCATTCCACCATCTATTTTTCTCCAAAGTGTCATAATGACATAATAACTATATATTATACATATATAGTTTATTTTAATTCCAAAAAAACCCAACAAATTCCTAAAATTCTTAATAGCCCATGGGTGTTTAAATACCATTGTACACCCTTTATTTTGGTAATAACATATTTACCACATATGTCATAAAATATACCATAAAATACTTATCTTATTATAACACCTTAAATAAGTTATCTAACTTATTTATTTTGGAAAAACCTAGCATATGGTCAAGGTTGACCACCTTAATATTTCCTTGACCAAAAATTCCTTATAATTACGGTTTAGTACCCATACTTTCTAGAAATCACCATTTAACCCCAAACTTTACAAAATCTTATAAACTTTATTTTAACTCCATTTTACCTCTCATTTTGGCCTATTATTCTAAAGCCCCCAAATTTAATTTAATTACACCTAATACCCCATTTATTTTCGGTAATGCATTTCTACTACTTAAACTTAAATTAAAAGCTTGTAAATGCATAAATAAAATGGCCTAAATACATGGCCTTATTACAAACATTGGCTTGCAAATTACACATAAATGTCCCAAATACATATAAATTCTCGGCCTCACCAGAGACTTTCATTAATTACCAAACTTCCACATAATGTCTTAAATTTGACATTATGCTTGTTAATTAGTTAAAAATTTATAAAACCATTCCTTAAACATTTTAGGTCAAACAAGACCTTTTTCACTCCTTTCCACTCTACCCCACCTTAAACTTGTGTTATGTCACAAGGTTTTAAGTGATTATACCTTGATTTAGCTTAGGTAAAGCCTTGTTGGGTTCGCCCCTTAAGGAGAAATCTTCCACAGCTTGTTTTACACAGTGCAAACCAAACCAAGGTCCTAGTTAGTCCCAAGAGATCTAACCATAAGAAGATTTAATGTAAGATTTAAGGCAAATCACCTTAAGAATGCAAGGAGAGTTCAAGATGATTTCAGCCTGAATCAAACACACCACAAGGTGTTAGATCCACCATATTGACATAGGAAATAGCTAGATCTCAACAAGCTACCTTGTTATTAGGTTTTACCTTGGAAAAATGCCTTAAAAGAGGGTATTTCCTTTGGATCTCGGCCACCTTTGCTCCAAATGGCTAACCAACTGATTCCACATGAAAGGAGAAGAAAATAAGGCTAGGACCAAAGTTTCACAGCCGAACTTGAAGGGAATCAAAAGATATGAGCTTAAAGCACATTTTTACCTTAAATGGTCAAGACTTGAACTTTCCTCCTTAGATCTGGTTATGGCCGAAACTAACACTTCCTTTAACCTCCAAAACACTCTAGATATATGTATAGAAAAGGTTGGAGTGTATATCAATCGAAAAAGGAAAGAAAGATGAAGAAAATGGGCATTTTTATGCCTTAGGAGCTTACCTAGAGCTTGAGATCTCATCAATGGTGCTTGGAACTCTTACCTACGGTGGAGAGGAGCCAAAGGGAGCTCAAGGACAGAGAAACCTCGGCTGAAGAGGAGAAATGAAGGAGGATGACCTAATATTGCCTTAAAGCACTTTTTTGAATATTTTAGGACATTATTGTTTTGATGACTCATCAATGCTTGATTGATGCTGATAATTGAAGGAGAATTCGGTGGAGACAAGGCAAGGAGGCAGCCGTCCTTGATTGACAAAGGTAGGGCATGATTGGAGCCAATTTTGAATGAAAATGGAGATAAATAATGTTACTTTAGTTCATTTATTGTAAGGTGACTCATCTCTTGTCTTGTACCAGCTTGGAGCACCGAAATGCAAGGAGGAAGAGGAGCAATGGAGGCTCCAATTCGGCTGGCTCACATGGGTAAGGTAAGTGGAGCCCACTTTTTGTTTTATAAGGTAAAGTTTGTCTTTTTGTTATTTTATGTAAAAGTAAAGGACTACATTTAATTGTCACATGGGACTTGTCTCTTGGTCTGTTAAGAGACTTAATTATCTGATTTTATGTAGTCCATTTCGTGGTCAATGGTCAACATTGACCAACTTAGTCAATGTTGACCCAAACGGGCCCCACATTAGGGTTTTATTAATATTTAATATTAAATTTGTAAAAATTCGTAAATTTCTGGAATTAAATTCCTAATATCATATAATATGATATTTTATATTTAAAGGTAATTATAACCTTTTAGCTCATTTAAAACCAATTTAAAAGGCGATTACACAAAAACGTGCTTTAAGGAGTTTTAGTGCACATTTTGTGTCGCCAGGTGTTTCTGAGCTCTGTTTTCTTTGACAACGGTTTTGTTGTGTTCCTTAAATGATATTTGATCATGTAATTCAATTTTATATCATTTAGAGGTCATTAGACCTTTAAGGTTTCTTAGAGCACATTTTTGCCCTTTTTGACCTTGAAGCATGAAAGTGCTTGTTCTTTGTGTTGGAGTGTTGCCCAACAATTGTAATATGTTTAGTAATGTGTTAATATGCTTAGGACAAATTTTTAGGTCCTACATAGTTCATTTGGGTATTTATTTACCCTTAACAGTCAAAGGGTGCAACATCTTGTTTTATGTTGACCACTGTTGTTCTCAGTTGACTTTTAAGGCATGTTTAGGCCTTAATTAATGTAATTAAATATTTAATCCATATTTAATAAGTTTGGGGTATTTCAATCTACCCCCCTTAAAAAGACTTCGTCCCGAAGTCTCTAATCAAATAGGTAAGTATATAATGTATAACTACCCATTATTCCCATAATGTATATCTATGTGATATATCATTTACACACATGTATTGCGCTTATACAGCACATAGCCATCACGTTGTGGCGTTAGTTCAATCATATATGGATATAGGTGATCCATCAGCACCATCATTTCCTATCAGTTCTACAACCCTGACAACCTTCCTGAGGTGTCCATAACCTATCATCGTTCCACATTCCATATCTAATGATTCATTTCGTATCTAGGCGATACCATATGTAATCATTCTATAAAGCAATATGAATACATATCACAAATAGCATAAAAAAGTACTACACACATGGTGTACATACAATCATTCAAACAAGTATCTCGTGAGATACGTACATACCAGTGCATATCACACACAAAAACCAAACAACGCACGCCCCGCGTACCAACCATAGCAACAAAACCAATTCACTGTATGCCATGCATACGAAACAATTTACTGTATGCCATGCATACTAAACAAACAAACCTCGTATGCCCCGCACACCACCAATTCTTTGTATGCAATGCATACTAAACAACCAAAACTTAGTGCACACATGTGCACAGCCAAGAGGCTCTACCCCCCTTAAAAAGGGTTACGCCCCCGTACCCCACAAGTATACAACAGCCGCTCAACAAGGAGCGCTGGATACTTGGCTCTCAAAGAGTTCTCCAACTCGTGGATTATCCTCATATCAGAGAGACGGGTATAACTCTAGCCCTTCAGGGTTCCACAAATATAAAGGGTGAGGCGCTGATTTTTGTGCTCTCCCAAGTTCATTCTTATGGGCCCACTCGCTCCGTATGAGGTGTAGACCCATGAACAAAGGCTCAATTTGCCTCTTCTTTTTTTTTCATTGCTGTGAATCCACTGGTTTGGATCACTAGCATATGCGTGTGTCTTCTCTCACTGACATTCAGTTTGAGATGTAATATGACATTGGCTACTGTTAGTACTTAGTGCTCTTTGCACTTGTCTTTGTAATACTAAGACGTACCAGCCTATATGTCCACAAAGATGATGTTTGTCATCCATGTCTCCTGGTGATTTTTTTTTCCGGAGTAACACACCGTTGTAGTTCTCTTTTTTTTATAATACACTCGTGTTGATATCCACTTTATCTTTCTGCATTCCCATTAGATTAATAACTGCACAGTGCAATACCAAAACACTCAGTCATACAGAGTGCAGAGGCGTAAACGCTCAACTGCTAATATCCATGAGTCAAACAGATAAGATGTGCGAATTATCCTGTGAGTGGTACATTCCAAATCCACTGTTCCTTGCTTAAGGTCTCACTATATATAGCTTTGTCTTTTCTCCTCGCGTAGCCACGCGTTATGTCCATATCATTGGTAGATTTCCTCTGGATTGCAAGAATTACTCGATCCTTATGAGGATTCTACATATTTTCGTCCATAATAGGTTTTCCTGTTTCCTTTTTTTTTTGGGTTCTTGTCCTTGAACTGTTTCTGTTTCCTGTCTTCACTGTACACTGTCTACTGCTCTCTGTTGAAAGTTCTGATTTCTTTAGCCCGTTGTTTTAACTGCGGCTCTTCTCGTCCATCTTCGAGGTAATCCGTCTTACTGTCCGTAGTATGGAGTTGACTACTTCTCGTGTTCCTAACACTACTTGTCTACTTGCATGGGGTACCGTACTGATACATTACTACTTACCCGACTAACTCATAAGTAAGTCTGTCAGGCCCACATGCTCCTAACGGAGTGCGGTCGTCCCATGTCTCGTTTAGTAAACTGGTAATGTCTGTCACACGGTTGTTGTGAAGTATTCTTTTGTCAATCTCCCTTTGATGGATATCCTTTTTTTTCTTCTTTCTTCTTCCTTCTTCCTTTTTTTTGTCTTCTCTTTGCTTGTTTTTTTTTTGTAATAGTTCATGTTATCAGTTATCCTGTAATAAGTGCCTTTGTGGCATCCGTGGTAATTTGTGCCATAGACTGGTATTATTCAACTCGGTGTAAGTAAAATCCGTGCTATATTAGCAAACTTGTTTCTCCTTTTTTTGATCTCGTTGAGTACAACACATTTTCCTTTTTCTCCCTGTTTTTTTTATCATATCTCATCTATAGTTCATATTCGTCCCCTCATCCATGTAATTGGATGTATTG
>JAIOTZ010000041.1:0-100299 GCA_023374045.1 Limonium bicolor
ATTTGTTTTGGTTTTGGAGCTAAAATGAGTAAGTAGTAATCAAAGGAAGGTGAAGCTAGCATGGAGGTTGTTCTTCACGTTGGAGAAGAAGAGAGGAGCACCACAAAACCGGTGGGAACAAGAGAGAATGAAGAGGTGAGGAGAGAGGTAAGTAAAGGTGGGATATTTATGTTAAAGCAAATAATACTTTTACTTTATCTCTTATTTTCTTTTCTTATTTGCTCATATGGTGAATCATCACCTTAAAAACCGCCCACCCCCTTATTATTAAGCTAGTCATGGTCTTGCTTGACCAACTAACTAAGCTTAATTGACCAAAGACTAAACTAGTCACTATTTGGTTACTATTCACAAATTAGTGCACATAATTGTGAAATTTTTGATTTCCCATTGATTTAGACTTCCTAATGTGATACTAATTAGTACACAAGTTAATTAAGAAGTAATCATGGGCATTTAGCCACTTAAAACCCCTTTCTAAGATAATTTTTCAAAAATGTGCTTTAAGACTCCTTAAAGCACATTTTGTGTTTTAACTTGTTTTCAAGCTTGGTTTTCTTTGGTAATTGTTTTAAAATGACCATTAGGATATTACTAAGGTCTAAGAATGATATTTGGGTGCTCACCCAAGTCTCTCCAAGCTTAGAGCACGTGTTTCCTTATGTTTTCTTTGATTAAAATGGTTTCTTAATGTTTATAAGGCATTATTTAGCCTTCTTATATCTTAGTTTATCACTTAAACACCATATCTAAGTTTGGGGTATTTCATTGTTAGTCACGTGGGTGGCTAACGGCATTGTATCACCCACCGTTGAGTATGTAAGTATCCGCTGCGTGAGTCTGGTTTGTATAAGGAGATTGGACGGTAATGACAGTATTAGCGGTAGGGGTGTTACACCTAGATACAAACTAGAATTCCAACAAGAGCACATATGCCTTCCTCTTCACTCCAACAAGAGAACATGGACATACTGCTGCACATCTATCTTTCTCTTCACTCCAGCAAGGGAACACGGAACGTACACGCCTGCACCTCTCTTTAATTTTCTCCACCCTCGCTTATTTTTCCATCCAAACCCGCGAACAAGGAACTTGCAGCTCCATCTCTATCCAACCTCTTCACTACTGTAATTTTGCAACTCAGTTGGAGAACAAGGAACTGCTTATTCATGTCGGTAATTTGCAACCCCCGGCGTAACAGAACATCAGCTCCCTCTCCATTCTCTTCAGATACGATGCTCTTCACATACGGTAATTTACAACATACCAGGTGAACGAGGACAAGTGCTCTGTGCTTGCTTCATCGCTTCACAGATGAAGAACCAATGGCGAGCAAAACTCAAAGGAAGTGCAGCTACTGTCGATCTTCTGCTCCTCATTCAGCCAGCTTTTAACTTCTCCCATCGAAGGACTTGAGTATAGGAGACCAGTGTTCTCGTTGGAAAAGTCCGCCCAGACTTCATCCATCTTCTCCCTCCGGTCGATTCTCTATTTCAACTCTCTACGCTATTGGATTATTAAGTTGTTGGGTATGTTGTTTATTTTAGTAAACAGGTTATTAGAATAAACAAAATCTGTTATATAAAATCTTAACAGAAGATAAAGATAGAATATTGCTGTTACATAGAATATTGTTGTTACAGATTTTCTCTCTAGAATATTTGCTAGGGCTGTACTTATATATTCTCTCCTTGCTATCATGAATAAACAGAACAACGCTTACAGTTTACATTATTGCTGTCAAACTAAACACTTCTATACACTTATACGCTAATTCCAACATGGTATCAAGAGCAGAAGTCGATCCTTAGTTGTTGTATTCTCTTTCAGCTATGGCAGAAGGAGACAAAGGCGCAAACAAGGGCAAGGTGTCGGTTACAGAGCCGTCGACAGCCACCATGATTGACGTTAATGATCCGTTGTATGTTCACGCAGCGGAGAACCCGGGTTTGAGTTTAGTGTCCAAGTTTAACAGCACAGGATTCCTGGGGTGGAAATGGGATATGACAACCGCACTCAAGGTTAAAAACAAATACGGATTTATTACGGGAAGAATTAGCAAACCTGATGAATTTGATATTATACGCTTTAGTGCTTGGGAACGGTCAAACTCCCTTGTTCTTTCGTGGCTCAAGACGGCATTAGAACCAAGCATCACGCAGAGTGTGCGTTTTTGTGATGATCCAAAAGAGCTTTGGGAGCATCTGTCACGGCGATTCGAGCACACTAATCTGGCTGTTATTCACAACCTGAAACATGAACTTGCAGAAATTAAGCAAGGCGATGAAAGTGTTAGTGAGTACTTTACAAAATTAAAACGAGTATGGGAAGAACTCGACTTAGCTCAATCTCCACCAAAGTGTTCCTGTGCTGGTTGTACATGTGGAGTCAGGAAGTCCATCAAGAAGCAAGGAGAACAGAATAAAACATTCAGTTTCTGATGGGTTTAGATCGCAGATATTTGTCCATCAGAGGCCAGAAATTGGCAATGAAGGAAATACCCAGTTTAGAGGAAGCTTTTGCCCTCATCGTTCAAGAGGAAGAGCAAAGGGGCAAGAATTCTTTAACAGAAGAATCCATGTCCTTCTACAGCCAGTCAACCGGAATTGCAGATAATTCTAGAGACAAAACCAGAAAGCTCGACAAGAGAAAAACATAGTGCACATATTGTAAGAAGCTAGGGCATGGATATGAAGAGTGTTTTCAGTGTCAAACTTGTACGCATTGTAAGAAAGCGAGACATGTTGCTGCTGATTGCCACCAGATTCACGGGCGGGACAATGTTTTAGCCCGCAGAAAAAAAAACTTTTACGCACGCGGTTCAGAATTCAACTCAGAGCAGTAATGAAGAAACACAGGGTGAAGGTTTAACTCCGAAACAGTTGCAACAGATTTTGGAACTTATCAGAAACCAAAGCGCAGAGAAGAACACAGAAACAACAGTTGACCATTGCAATTTTGCAGGTAACAGTAACCCTATTTACGCATTCACTAATCGTCTATGCTTTATGAGTAATTATACTGGTGAATCGTTCAAAGGGGATTGGTTGCTCGACTCAGGAGCACCGATCATATGTCAGGGCCGAATGCTTGTTTGATAATTGGCAACGATTGAAGGATGAGAAAAAGTGGTTTTACCTGACGGGAGTACGCAGGTAGTGAATCTCGTAGGAGATGTTCACCTCGGATTGCATGCAAAGCTCAGAGGAGTTTTTGTATGTGCCGAATTTTACCTTCAATCTCGTATCCGTCTCAAAGTTGCTTCGCCAGTTTGAATGTTCACTGATTTTTGCTGCTTCTGGTGCTCACATTCAGGGCCGTACTGAGAGGAGTAGCAGGATAGGGAAGAACAGGGACGGTCTGTTTGTCCTTTGAAGCGGCGTCGTTCGATCGGTGGGCAGAGACACCTGGGCGGGACAGTCTAAGCTGGAGTGATGTGGGCCGCGACCGACTGGGCTACATCGACTCCGTGGACCGGGGGCGTGTTGGTTTAACGGCTTTGACAGAGGAGAGCCAGCCCGTTCCTTCTCCTAATGCTATAAGTCCACAAGTCGAGTATGTATTTC
This sequence comes from Limonium bicolor, assembly GCA_023374045.1. NCBI lineage: Eukaryota > Viridiplantae > Streptophyta > Magnoliopsida > Caryophyllales > Plumbaginaceae > Limonium > Limonium bicolor. The sequence goes on from JAIOTZ010000041.1 coordinate 3,567, forward strand.
TCAGAATAATAAGTCCACAAGTGCTAGAGTTACATGTTAGACTTGGACATATGCCTTTTAGGAAACTTGTTTTTCTTGGTTTAATAAAGGAAATGGATTTACCTTTGAATTATGCATGTGATATTTGTTACAAATCTCGTGCTCAGCGTTTACCTTTTCCGCAATCAACAAGTAAAACAAGCCGGCCCTTTGAGTTGTTACACATTGATGTTTGGGGCCCGTTTCACACAGTTACATACAACGGCTTCAAGTACTCTGTCTACTTTGTTGACGATTTTACTCGCACCACGTGGGTCACGCTTATCCCACAAAAGGGTCATGCTTGGGAAGTAGTGGAAATTTTATTAGAATGGTGGAGCGCCAATTCGATGCAAAATCTGGGTGGTCCGAACCGATAATGCGAAGGAATTGGGTAGTTCTAATGAAGGTAAATCTTTTTACTCTAACGAAGGCATTGTAGACCAAACCTCGTGCTCTTATACGCCCCAGCAGAATGCAGTTGTAGAACGTAAGCACAAGTATCTCTTAGAGACAGCTCGAGCAGTGTTTTTCCAGTCATGTGTTCCTTTGATCTACTGGGGAGAGTGCATTTTATATGCTACATTCTTGATTAACCGGCTTCCCACCAAAGCACTGCATGGCAAGACACCGTATGAAAGTTTATATAATTGTAAACCGTCATATACAGAAATCAAGCCTTTTGGGTGTTATGTTATAAAACCCGTGTGGGGCTTAAAGAGAGTAAGTTTGATTCACGTGGAGAAGCTTGTGTATTCCTTGGTGAGGATCCAAGGAAGAAGGGGTATAGGGTTCTGAGTTTGGAAACCAAGGTTGTCGAAGTTTGCAGAGATGTTCGATTTCATGTGCATGTTTTCCCTTATCAAACTAGTAACATGCAGCCCCACTGTTTGATGGGCGAACCTGATATTTGTGCTGTTTCTTCTCCTGCATTGTTTGATGATGACATGAGATTTTACCACGTCCCGATGACATTTCTTCACCTGTTTCCCATGATACACAGGAGTCTGCCATATCTGATGCGCCTGGTCTGCGCCGTTCTAGCCAGGTGTCCCATAAACCTGGTTATCTCGCAGATTATGCGTGTAACACCTATTTTCAGGATATTCTTGATGAACGGGTTATCATGCTGGAGACTTGTGTCTGAATCGTCTTCCTCATTGTGTCACCTTGACAGAGACTACTCCGGTTCGGTCCGTTTGCGTTATTTTCTTCTCAGCATTCTGTTGCTTCTCACACTGATTATGTTTGCATGAGCCACCTAATTATCAAGCCACAGTTTTGTATGATCATTGGCGGCAGCAATGCAAGCAGAGCTACAAGCATTAGAAGAAAATGAGACTTAGGATGTTGTCACCTTGCCACGTGGGAAGAAAGTTATCGGTTGCAAGTGGGTTTATAAGGTTAAGCTTAAATCTGATGGTACGTTGGAGCGTTATAAGGCGTGTCTAGTTGCTAAGGGGTTCACCCAACGACATGGGCTTGATTATCATGAGACCTTTTCTCCGGTAGTTAAGTTACTACTATTCGGTCTCTTGTTGTCGTTGCTCTTCACAAAGGCTGGTTCATTTATAATCAGCTCGACGTGAACAATGCCTTTCTTCATGGTGATCTTGATGAAGAGGTGTATATGTGTCTTCCCCAGGGTCTTGCGGTTACTGGGACTAACAAAGCTTGCAAGCTGAAGAAGTCCTTGTATGGCCTTAAGCAAGCCTCTCGTTAGTGGTTTTCCAAGTTGGCTACTTTCCTCCATACATTTGGCTTTGCACAATCAAAGAATGATTATTCTTTGTTCCATAAAGAAGGCACTACAGGGAAGATATTTATAGCTGTTTATGTGGATGACATGTTGATAGTTGGAGCTCATCAACCGGAAATTGATGATATCAAGCGTGCCTTGGATCTTAATTTTCGTATTAAGGATTTAGGCACGCTCCATTATTTCTTGGGCATTGAATTTATTCCCCACAATGGAGGTTTTATTCTTTCTCAGCGGAAGTTTTGCAACGAGCTACTTGCGGACTATCGGTGTCATGATTTACATGTCACCAAGGGACCGATGGTAGTGGGCAAGCATCTGCGTGCTGATGATGGTGAACTTCTTGATGATCCCACTTCTTCTGCTGTTTGGTTGGCAAACTTAATTATCTGACTCACACACGGCCTGATATCAGTTTACAGTTCAGGTGCTGAGTCAGTTTATGCAGCGGCCTAGTGATTTGCATATGGAAGCTGCTATGCATGCATTATGTACATCAAAGGGACGATCAATTATGGTATTGTTCTCACCAAAACCCACCAGGTTTCTCTTGATCTCCAGGCTTATTGTGATTCTGATTGGGCTGCTTGTCCTAACACACGACAATCCATGTCTGGATATTATATCTTTCTTGGTGATAGTCCCATCTCTTGGAAACGAAGAAACAAGGATCTGTTTCTCTTCCAGTGCTGAAGCAGAATACAGATCTTTGCGAGGGTTACTGCAGAATTGACTTGGCTTACACGCTTGTTACATGAGCTTGGGGTCCGAATATCATACCGGTTCCTGTCAAGTGTGATAATCAGTCTGCTGTTTATATTGCGCGTAATCCGTTTTTCATGAGTGTACCAAACACATTGAGATTGACTGTCATTTTGTCCGGGACAAGATACAACAAGGGTTAGTTGATATTACTTATACACACACTTCCACACAACTGCTGACATGATGACCAAGGTGTTACCAGGAGTTCAATATGCTCGGCAGTTACCGCATATGGGCATGAGCTACACTGACAAGTCAAGCCTGGGCAACCTTCGCTTGCCTACGGCTTGAGCGGGGTATTGGATTATGAAGTTGTTGGGCTTTTAGTATTTAAGCCCATGTTGTTTATTTTAGTTAACTGGTTATTAGAATAAACAAAATCGTTATATAAAATCTTAACAGAAGATAAAGATAGAATATTGCTATTACATAGAATATTGTTGTTACAGATTTTTGTTGCGCCCCAAATTTTTTTTTCTCTCTTTCTTTCTATTTCTGATTTACAAGAGGAGTTTGTGACAATTCTAATTGTTATTATATTAGCTTCGGGAAGAAGGATCTTCTGTTTCAATTTAATTTATGTTAGTAAAAAATTACTAACTTCCTTTTTCTTCCCTTCCCTATTTAAATTAATTATTCTTACTTATTTTAAGTTAAGGAAGGCTAGTTTTTATTTTAATTCCTCTTCTTCCTCTTTGACGCATGGGCGACTCTTTAAACGCTCATTCCCCTCTCCTCCTTGTTTCTTCTCTCCAAGTAAAGTTCCTCCCTTTGCATCCTTCTCATCCAATCTCTCTTAAGTCGAAATCGTTGGAATTATTTTCTTGTAATTCCGTTCGTCAGTCAATGGTCTTCGAGTCGAGAGTTCGTTGTTTGAGAAGGGATTCGAAGAGGGCGATGTGTGGAGTCTGTGGAAGAGATTTGCTTTGCGTCGGATGTGGGGTAGGTGGTAGATGGATTCGGTATGGGTGTGTTCACCCATGGGGGTTCTAGATCTTGTTTCATTTCTAAATATGTTTACTTGATATTTGATTTCGATGTGAATCTGGATTGATTTTGATATACGTTTTCACTCCGCTTAAAACCCCACGGTATTTTTTTTATTGATTGTCTATTTTGATATCGAAAGTGTGTTCATTATAATAGTAAACTATTTCAACACCCTAAATTGTTTTTGTCGCTATGACTACTGCTATTAATTTAGCACTTCGTGCTGGTGGTTTGCATTTTGTTTCCGAAACTAATTCCGATGATTTGACTTGTTCTACTCCTATAAACTGTGATACATTATGTGACTGTATGCAAAAGAATTTGAAAATATGTTTACTTCGTAGTTGTATCTAATACGAATATCTTAAAATATTTTGAAAATTATATTGACAGAGATGGCTAATCTTTTATCTGACTATTTTTTTGCGTACCCTCGTTACTGAACAGCCTTGTAACAATATTATAAATTTGAATTATATATACGTTTAGTAATGGAATCATCCAACACGATATTTTTATTATTGAAGTATTTGATAGGTAATTGAATATATTAATGTAGATTTACCACCAATATATTAATATTGTAAGTATTGTTTAGAGCTCCACGTTATCGGTTTTCAGTTAAGTGTTCTATGTTGTATAAATGGAATAATTTCATAATCCATGTACGATTTAAATATATATATATATATATATCGATACTACTTTTACGTATTCGTTTGACTATACTTGCCATGGAAATATTTTTGAGGTACTTTATTATATATACATGTCATAATTATTCAGTTTTTATATTATTTATACATATAATAACTTCATTCTTCATATCCATTTGATTGTATTCATTTTGAACTAGTACTTGTTTTTGTACGTGTTTATAATTTATCGTATGGAGTATTTAAGTTACAAAGTTTACAAACTTACAACATTTGCCGATAAACCCGGTTGTTGTAGATTTGATATAGAGTTTGAATATTCTATTTTATAATAACAATTGATATTGTAAAGCTATTAGGAGGTATATTTTCAATTTTGTAAATTGGTTTCAATTCACCCTTATCTGATATATTTATGTACTCTATCATGACAGTACATGGAATCGATTTTTTTTATAGAACTAATTTAAATGGGTATACACTGATCTTTACGCATGTGCGCATATATCTTATATTGTTTTACAATGAGTTGGTATAACAGATTTTGATCGTATATATATGCGTGTATGTTTTGCTATGAGCGTAATCAAGTTAATTTGCGTTTTATTCACCATTTTAAGACTTTGGTTAAATACATACATATTTTAACTATAGTGTGATTTTGGATATGTACTTTGTGAAATAATATATTTTGGGACCTAGTTTATTGCTTTCTGAGCCGTGGATGACTGGGTCAAGTTATCCCGTAGCGCGCTGCGTAGGATGTCCTTCTGTATCTGTATCACGGGCATTCCCTATTCTGTTATCTGGAGTCGACGGACTCATTCTGTTTCTGGAGTCGACGGACTCATTCTGTTATCTGGAGTCAACGGACTCATTCTGTTATCTGGGGTCTTCAGACCCGTTCTGTTATCTGAGGTCTCATGACCTATTATGTATGCTCTGAACTAGGGTCCCTTAAAAACTATGTTTTCGATAACGTTCTGTTGTGTATAAGATTCTGATTTGCTTCTGTTCAGTTTTGAGCGACGGCAACTTCTGACATGAGACACTGCTTTGTGCTTTGTCTCATTCTGTGAATGTGGCTTCAGCTTCGTTTTGTCTCCCCTGTTTTGTCAGCCTTGGTTTATGGTTTTCGTTTTGTGAAGATTAGATTTGTATTGCAGATGAGCTTTGTAAAGAAACTATGCTTATGATTTACTCCCTTCTTTTGATAGTCTATATGTGACTTTCGATTTCTGAAAAGCTTTATGGTTTTCGTAAAAGTCTTCCACTGTTAAGTTACCTTTGTAACCTCTATTTCATTTACTTTTCATTTGACTTTGTACCGTTTTGAGGTGCTTCCGTTTGATTTTGATTTTGAATCTAATTTGCTAACTTATATCTATATAAGCTATGTTACGTAAAAATGTTTTGAGCATGCTTATGCTGATGAAGTTTATCACTTACTGAGTTGTGGTTTGCTCACCCCTATATTCCGTTTGATTTGCAGGTTTTAGCTCTATTTGAAGGCTTCCACTTCTGGTTCTGCTTTTAGTTTTCCTTCATGGGCTTTGTAATTATTTGTGGCTTCGCAGCCTTTGTATTATTTAGGATTTCTGCTTTGTAATTCTTTTGGCTTCCGCTTTGTAATTTGTGAGACAAGTTGTAATCATTATTTATGTCATAGAAGAGCATTTGTATCTGTTTGGGATTAGTCGAAGAGTAGCCTTGCGTGTGTTAGGTAGTAAGCGCGCGGCGTGTGACGGTCTCAGAACCAGGGTGGTTTTGGGATCGTTACATTTTCTCTCTAGAATATTTGCTAGGACTGTACTTATATATTCTCTCCTTGCTATCATGAATAAACAGAACAACGCTTACAGTTTATATTATTGCTGTCAAACTAAACACTTCTATACACTTATACGTTAATTCCAACATAGACTTCCAAGAAAAATCATCACCAAGCCTCTCCCCTGGCTCAGCGCAGAGAATTGAGTTGCCGTGCGATGGATTTCTTTGTTTGGGTCGAGCTCCGACCTCACTTCTGCTCGAACGGTCAAAGAGACTTCGTCACTGGTTGTGGTTTGTGTTCTATTCCGCTCTACTCCTTATCTGGAATTTGTTTCTCATTTCGTCATCATACAATTCTCCTGGAATCTGTCATATATTGAAACCGATTAAGAATGTGACCGACTTCATTTATTCTTAATATGTTAGTCTCCGTTCTCTGGGTAGCGATTATGCTTATTAGCAACACGAAGATTAGGTGACTTATTAGTATTAATCTACTCTGAAGTTAAGATTTGTGTTCGTGTAGAACAATGGCATGTTTCGGTGCGGTGAATGACAAAAGATAGGAAAGTAAAACTTATCTTGTATTTCTGTAAGAGAGTTTTGTTACCGAGAGTAAGAGTCTTAGTATACAGGAGGGATATATATATCCTGTATGTATTATGTGTAGCAGACACTATGTCCTTTTATATTGACAAGGACCTAGGAATAAAATACATGTAAGGTACCTAGAATACACACTAGAAGATTACATCACATGTTATAATAATCCTAGATACACACTAGCTCTAATACCCCCCTCAAAGAGTACATCCTTCGTGCACCTTGGGGAGTGAGGGTGTGCTCTTTGCGCCAACTGCTGCTAGGTGTGAGATGTTCTGTACCTGCAAAGAAAAAGAAACTACCTTTTCTCTTGGCTTTGTAAACCCAAAGAATCAAAAGAATTATGATAACTTTTACCTGTGAGTGGTTTTGTCATCATGTCGGCTAGCTGATGCGTGCTAGGAACGTACTGGACCTGTATGAGACCTGCCTGTAGTTTTTACGCACAAAATGGCAATCTAATTCGATATGTTTAGTGCGTTCATGAGAAACAGGATTCCTAGCTATATGTATTGCCGCTAAATTATCACATTTGAGTGGTATAGGATTTATGTCCTTGATGCCAATTTCGTTTATTAGTCTACTTAGCCAGCTTAGTTCCCCGGTGACCTGACGCATAGCCTTATATTCTGCTTCAGCTGAAGATAGGGCCATGGTAGTCTGTTTTTTGGATTTCCAACTTAGGGGGCAACCACCCAAGAGAATGTAATATCCAGAAACGGACTTGCGTGTGATTGGACAAGAGGCCCAATCAGAATCACAATAGGCTTCTAGTTTATATGTTGGTTCCTTATTGAAGTATAGCCCGAAACCGGAGGTTCCCTTAATGTAGGAAAGGGTGTGATAGGCTGCTCCTAGGTGGGCTGAAGTAGGATTCTGGAGGAACTGGCTTAAGTATTGGACTGCATAACATATGTCGGGTCTTGTATTGGTGAGGAAGTTAAGTTTGCCCACAAGACATCTATATGTCGTGGGATTTTCCAGTTTTGAACCACTTTCTGCATGGAGTTTTAAGTTGATTGGTAGAGGGGAGACGGATGGTTTGATGTCTTGAGCATCAAAATCATGAAGAATTTGATTGATGTAGCGTTGCTGAGACATAATCATACCATTGTTGGTTTGGAGGAACTCCATCCCAAGGAAAAAATTTAGTCTACCTAGATCTTTGATTTTGAACTCTTTGTCGAGTTGGTTTTTCAATGTTTTGACTTCCTTGGTGTCATTCCCCACCACTAGGATATCGTCTACATATATGCCAAGAAGGGTGATACTGTTTTTCTTCCTTTTAACAAAAAGGGAGTAATCGTTTTGGGAATGGTGAAAACCTAGATGTTGTAGGAAATTGGCCAACTTCTCGTACCACTGCCGAGAAGCTTGCTTTAAACCATAGAGGGACTTATGGAGTTTGCATACTTTGTTTTTACCATCTACCTTAACCCCTTCTGGTATAGTCATGTAGACGTCTTCATGCAGGTCTCCATGCAAAAAGGCATTATTGACGTCTAGTTGATCGAGGATCCACCCATTCTTCATTGCTACTATTATCAGGGCCCTAACTGTGGTCATTTTGATTACCGGGGAGAAAGTCTCCTCGTAATCAAGACCATGCTTTTGTGTAAAACCTCTAACTACCAACCTGGCCTTAAACCTTTCTACATCCCCATTTGCTTTGAGTTTGACCTTATACACCCATTTGCAGCTGATTGCCCGTTTACCCTTGGGTAAGTCTGTGATAGTCCAAGTTTTGTTTTGCCTTAGGGCTTCAAACTCCGCAGCCATGGCTTGGATCCATCTGGGGTCCTTGCTGGCTGATTTGAAATTGGTGGGTTCCTTGATATCATGTAGGTGGGCCAGGAGTTTGTTTGTGTTTTGGTGTAATGAGCAAGAAAGGATGGTGGTATTGGGTATGAGGTCGGTCAATGTGTTTAAATAGGTTGATTAAGGAGAGAAGAATGGTTGTCTTCAAGTCTTTGGGCAAGGATGAGAGAGAAAGGGTCTCTTGGCTCATTTTGATGAAAGAATGTAGTCATCGAACCTAGTGGGAATTTTGTGTTCACGGGTGGATCTTCGAAGACCTGTGGGTTCAGGTTGGTGGGCTTCTATAGGAGGTTGTTCTTGGATAGAGGGATGTGGTTCTTCTCTTATCTCAGAAAGCTGAGACGTACAAGAATCATCCTCTATTGTCTGAGTGGAAGGAGGAGAGAAGATGTCTGAGTGTTTGATTTTTATCTAGAGTGTTGGTCCATTCCTTATCCGTTAAGGGATAGATGTCTTCAAAGAAGACAAGATCACATGTGACCCTAATGTCTTTCTCTTCTAGGGTTAAAACTTTGAAACCTTTGTGTTTTTCGCGTTCCCAACATAAACACAAGTGGATGATCGAGGATCAAGCTTTCCTTTGTTTGGGTCAACATTAGTCATGTAACACAAACATCCAAAGCTTTTGATTTCATTGTAGTCAGGTTCTTTCCGTATAGTTTCTCAAAGGGGGTTAGATTCTTAATGGCCTTGCTAGGCATCCGGTTAATTAGATGTGCAGCGTGCTCTACACATAAACCCCAATATTCGTCATCTAACCCGGCTTGGAAAAGGAGAGCTCTAGCAATTTGCATAAGGTTGCCTTGTTTCCTCTCTACCACCCCGTTTTGTTGGGGTGTGTGTGGGCAGGATGTTTGATGCACAATACCTTTGCTGGCAAAGTAATCGGCCCCTTCATGGGATTTTCCTAATTCTCTAGCATTGTCGCTTCGGATAATTTTGATGTGCTTGTTCATTTGTTTTTCTATTAAATTAATGAAGGTCTTTATGTGATCCATAGCCTCTGATTTTAGCTTGAGAAGGGTGACCCACGTGGCTCTAGTGTGATCGTCGACTATGGTGAGAAAATACCTATGACCATCAAGGGTTTTGGTTCTCATGGGGCCGCATATATCTATGTGCAGAAGCTCAAAAGGTTCGGTGGATTTGATAGAGGATGTAGGGAATTTCAGACGTTTGGCTTTGGATTTATAGCAGATTGTACATGGCATAGGACTATTCTCTAAATGTTTGGGTATGTTAACTTGTATTATTTTACTCATTCGCTTTAGAGACATCTGTCCCATTCTGTTATGCCATAACAAGTAATTGTGTGACAGATTGACCCGTGAGGGTTGTGCATCCAAATTCATGCAAACAGATGTGCAGTTTTTATTCAGCATAGGACTGTACAAAGTATTTACATCAGTATTCAAGTCCATGCCAACCGAAACAGAATTTCTATTCAACAGAAAATTGCACAGAACATTCAGGTCAACAACATACAATCCATTAATTTTCTTTCCAATTTGCTGAGTAAAATTGCTCCTAGAGTCCTGCAAACAACATGCGTTTTCCATAAACACAACAGATAAATCTGAGTCCCGTATTAGCTTAGAAACAGAGATGATATTAAACTGGAAAGCAGGAACATACATTATGCCTTTCAAACAAGTTTCTCCATCGAAGGTCAGATTACCAATACAAGCAACACATTTTCTATTCCCATCAGGAAGGATTATATCCTTCTTTACCTCAAGATTTAAGCACTCAGATAGCAAACATTTATTTCCGCTAACATGTTCGGTAGCCCCAGAATCTAGAATCCATAAATCTTGCAGTTCGTGGAAGATGGAATTTACGTTTGAGCTAAAACATGGTAGAGAATTCAATGTAGTTACGAGATTACCTGAAAAATTCCCAAATGCTAGTTGCTTGGCAGCGCCGCTTGAGCTCTTTTGCTGCTCGAGGTAAGCCACCAGTTGCTGGAGTTGATCTGGACTGAAACCTCGAACTGGAGACTGTTGAATCATCTCGTCGCCTTGCGAAGTTTCTTCTGTTTGCTCAGCGACTACAGACCCAATTCTCGCTTCCTTCTGCTTCTTGGTTTCGTCCGTCGGGAAACCTACTAGCCACCAGCAATCTCCACGTGAATGGCCAACCTTTCCGCAATTCGAGCATTTGGGTGGATCGTTCTTGAGGCCAGTGCCGGGTTTGGTTGTGCCTTTCTTGTTAGGGTTTTTGAAGCTAGATCCGGTATTGTTACTCTTTTGCCGTCCGTATGAAGAATTGCCTCTCGCCTTGGTGAAAAGAGTGACCGATTGTTCTAACTCGTCTCTGGAGTCCATATTCTCTCTGGTTTCTTCCTCTTGGATCATGAGAGAGTAAATCTCTTCTAGGGTAGGAATTTGACTCAATGCAAAGATTTGCGTGCGCAATTGGGAATACGACTTACTCAGACCCATCAAGAAGTGGAGCGTCTCTTCTTCGACTCGTGATTTCTCCTGATTTTCAGTCGATTTGCAGGAGGAGCAACACTTGCATTCGTCGATGGGTTTGGCTAGCTCGTACTGGGCCCAGATTTCCCTCGACTTCATGAAGTAGTCCGTGATTGAGTCATCTCCCTGGCGTAGATTTACAATCTGAGTCTTGATGTGATGAAGGGTTGCCAGGTTCTTCTTCTCGAAACGTTTGCACAGCCATTCCCAGATCTTCTTCGGGTCGCTGGTGTACATCACAGATCGAGCAATGTTTGGAGCAAGAGAAGAGATCAGCCAGGTCACGACTAGGGAATTCGCTCGCCTCCATGCCGCTGCGCGAATCGGTTCGCTGTCGTCGGGTTTGGTGATTGTCCCATCTATGAAACCAATCTTGTTATTGGCAATTAGCGCTTCTTGGATTGTCCATTTCCAAGCGAGAAAACCCTTTCCGTCGAATTTCGGGGCGATAGCTTGACCAGTTTGCTCGTTGCTGGCGACATACAGAGGATCACTCTGGTCGATCGCGGAGCTTGTTTTTGCGTCGCCGGTTACGGGTTTCTTTCCCGCTGGTGGATCCATTTTGTTCTACTGAGGGATCGAAGATTGCTCTGATGCCATGACAAAAGATAGGAAAGTAAAACTGATCTTGTATTTCTGTAAGAGAGTTTTGTTACCGAGAGTAAGAGTCTCAGTATACAAGAGGGATATATATATCCTGTATGTATTATGTGTAGCAGAGACTATGTCCTTTTATATTGACAAGGACCTAGGAATAAAATACATGTAAGGTACCTAGAATACACACTAGAAGATTACATCACATGTTATAATAATCCTAGATACACACTAGCTCTAATAGTGAAAGGCCTTGAACCCGTTTGATATTTCGATTCAAAATTTTGTCATGAATTGACTATATATATGGACTCGTAGTTCTCTCTGAATCCATATTTGCTATGTTTTCCCTATATAGATATTCGGTTTTACCACACTTGCAGTCTCGTTTTGTGGATTTAGGTGTCAGTGTCATTATTTCATTTAGATTAAACTTCATTTCACCTCTTTTGATGTTGTCGTTTGCTTTAGCTCCCTCCTTTCTTTGTTTCAATGCTTGACTGAAGTCCATATAAACCATTGGAATGGCTGTGTTTGTTTGACATGGATCACGCCTGCTTGACTTGGAGTTTAACTTCGGGCTCTGCGGATGCATTTGGGCTTGTGACTTCCACATTGGCTAGGACCTGACATTGGATTTTGCAAGTTGACCAAGTTCGAGGAATTTCTTGGCTGCACATCCACTCACGGGCTTGGACATCATGACCAAGACGGGAATGCTGGACCTTCTATTTGGCTGGATTTTCCTTGTGCTTGATTTAATGATAAACCGGGGGCAGGCCACCCCGTCGGTTGGGTTTCTATCGCCTACAACTCATTCTGATTTTGATCAATGATTTGTCTTCATTTCCAATACTCATTCTGATTTTGATCAATGATTCACTAGTGGAAAAAATGTTTTAAACCACGGTTATTTTGCTTAATACCACGGTTAGGAACCGTGGTTTATGCTCCCGTCGCATATAGAAAATTGTCTATATACCACAGTTGATAACCGTGGTATAAAAGTAGACTATATACCACGGTTCTCTCCTTAACCGTCGTTTAAGACCGTTTTTGGACGCGGTCCTCAACGATTTTAAACGACGGTTAAGGAGAGAACCGTGGTATAAAGCCCTTTTATATGACGGTTAAAGGTCAAAACCGTGGTTTATTATCTATAAAATCAACGAATAAACCACGGTTATACATATAACCGTGGTTTATAGTCTATGAAATTTTTTCAAAATCACCGGCGATTCAGAAGCATCGCTTCGTAGATATCAAACAGCACAGAGAAGAGAATGAGAGCGTAGAACATGTGTGTTCCTTGTTTGCAATTTATGGTTGCAAAATAATGAGTGAAGAATGGCGTAGTATGTTCCTTGTTCGCGGTGGGTTGCAAAATTACCGTGAAGTTGAAGAGAATGAAGAACGGAGGCGTAGGTCATGTACCTTGTTCGCCGGTTATGTTGCGAAAATTACAGTGAGAATGAGTGAGTGAGGACGAGCATGTTCCTTGTTCGCAAGTGTAAGCTACAAAAATTACCAAAAAACAGAGAATGAGTGAGGAAGAGCATGTTCCTTGTTCGCGGTTTAGGATTGCAAAAATTACCGTGAGCTAGTTGAAGAGAATGAAGAATAGTTGCAGAGCATGTTCGTCGGTTTGGGTTCCAAAATTATCGTGAGGTTGAAGAGAATGAAGAAGAGTTGCAGAGCTCGTCGGTTTGGGTTCCAAAATTACCGTGAAGAGAATGAAGAAGAAGAGTGCGTCGACATATATGAGAATAGAGAGAAAGCGCCGCGTTAAATTTCGGCCGAAAATTAAAATTCCCGCCTAGATTATATACCACGGTTGATCAAAAAACCGTGGTTTAATATAGCAAGATGGGCAATATAAATGACGGTTGCCTAGGAACCGTGGTATATAGGTACCTTATATACGACGGTTCTTGAAGAACCGTGGTATATTCACTCCGGCATGTACTATATACCACGGTTCCCCTGAAAACCGTGGTATATAACTAACCTATATACGACGGTTCCGGAAAAACCGTGGTATATGCGCTCTAGAATGCACCTTAAACGACGGTTTCTATTAAAACCGTGGTTTATAAACTTTAAACCACGGTTTTCCACTTAACCGTGGTTTAAACGCCGTCATTAAAAACATTTTTTCTACTAGTGATTTATCTTCATTTCCAATACAGTTGTTTGCCTCTTGTGAATATATTTGGTTTGTAATTTGATTCTAGCATGATTTTAATTCACTCTCCACTCGAGACCAACTTGGTAATTGCTAGACCTTATTTAATTCTACTACTTTGACATATCTAGTTAAAGTCTTTACGTCTACTTTGCTTGACCTTTATTCTGCTTTTGCTTTGATTGTTAATTGATTTCACTGGCGACCCTAGATAGCCTTCTAGGCTTACTCAATTATTTCTTGGCCCTCGAGCCTAGTGTAGAAAAGCCGTAGAAGGTGTTTCTTCATAGCACAGGTCTCTAATCTGTTAAGTGAAGTTTCCTTTCCTTCAAAACTTTCTAAACCATTCTTTAATGAAGATTCAAAACTTAAAAACTCAAATCATTTCTTATTCGATAAAATTCATTCAATTCATTCAATTCCGATTCGATTAATATTCATTCAATTCCAATTCGACAAAAATTCTTTCAACTCATTCAATTTCGATTCGATTCAAATTCATTCAATTCCAAGTAGATTTAAAATCATTCAATGCCAATTCAAATTCAGATTCAATTTCAACTCCAAATCATTTCAATTACAGTTTAATTCAATTCAATTCAATTCAAAATTCATTCAAACTCAATTCAGTTCAAAAATTAATTCATTTCAATTTCATTTCAATTCAAAATTTATCTCAATTCAAAATTCATCTCAATTCAAAATTCATTCCAATTCAAATCAAAACGCATCTCAATTCTAATTTCAATCCAAAACTTCATTCAAATTCAATTCCAAATTCATTCAAACTCAATTCAAATCCAATTTCAAATTCAATTCCAATTCAACTCTAATTTAATCTCATTTTCAATTCAACTCCAATTCAATCTCAATTCAATTCAATTAGATTCAATCTCAATTTCAATCCAATTAATTCAAAACGCTTTTCATTCCCAATCCAATTCAATTTCATTTCAAACGATTCCAAACATCATAAAATCCCAAATTCCTTAATACTTCGAACTCCTTAAAACTCTAAACTCCTTAGAACTCAAGCATCTCGAATCTATAAACATCTCAACAACTCAACAGACTCGAAAGTCTCAACAGCTCAACAGACTCGAACGTCTCAACAGCTTAACAGACTCGAAAGTCTTAACAGCTCAACAGACTTGAACGACCAAACAGCTCAACAGACTTGAATGTCTCTACAGCTCAACAAACTCAAACGTCTCAACAACTCAACAGACTCGAAAGTCTCAACATCTCAAGAGACTCAAATGTCTCAGCAGCTCAACAAACTCAAATATCTCAATAGACTAGGCAAACTCAATCACCTCAAAAACCCTCAGCTTCTCAAACCCGAACACCTTCAAACTTCATAACCCTTTCAATCCTTGATTGTCCTACAGACCCGAGCGTCTCACAGACTTCATCATTTCAAGAATCCAATTGTCTCATAGAATTGAACATCTCACAGACTCTCGCACCTCAAAGTCTAAAACAAACCCGAAAATCCATCAAACCCCCACAAAATGACCACAAAACCTCTTTGACCCTTCAAAGACCCAAAAGGTCAAAACCCTAATTCCTTTAAAACCCCAAAATCTCTGTAAAATAAAAAATCATGAACTACGTAAGGTCTGGTCGCAACAGGGAGTTGAGTATGTAGGCAGCCCATCTAGGGTGCGACCCCATTCCAAATAAAAAAAAACCCTTTTCCCACCATGAGACGGTACTCATACCTCTCAAAGCATTCAAATATCTCCCGACTTATATAGAATCCTCAAAACCTTTAGACTTCAGGTCATCTTCATTCAATCGATCCTTAAACCCTTCCTGGGTTTTCTATTCTACATTTACTCAACTCTCAACCTGTCAATCCTTTCATCTGATGCTAGTTTGGCAGAAAAGCTTATCTCATCCACTTTCTTCCTCTCTTCCCGACCTAATCCTATTCTTGGCTCTTAAATGAATCTCTTTAAAAAGATTTTGAAAGAAGGTAATCCCGACAATTGGAGACCGAGGTTTCCTCGGGCACCAATCCGAAGTCATGGTCGTTGCCACTTCCAAGGGGTGTAACCCAGTGCGAACCCATAATAGAATCTCTACAAATGACCAGATAAGTCCTATCCCTAGGCAATAACTTCAGAGTCAACTAATGGTTCTCATAACCCTTTTCCTCCCTTCCTAGTTCTTTAGGTTAAATTAGGTGGCGACTCTAGCCATTTCCCGCCTTTAGGGCATAAGTCCACGTGAAGCCCATTGAGAGCGGAAGTAGTGCACACTTGCACTCTCCTTTATGTATTTTGGGAAAGACAGATGATAAAGTAGGTATTTGAGGGCTGCTATGGTTAACGGGTTTTCACCCCCCATAGAATGGCAATTTCTAGGATCTAGACTTCTTAGTCAAACCATACTTAGATAGACCCCCGCATACCAAAAAATCACCCTCCACACTCAGTAATTTCATGAACTTTACTTGATCTCAACTTCCTTAACGGTTTCCGTAATTAAGTATCCTAAGCTCACGGTACTTTAATACTATCTCTGTAATCAGAGCGGTACTCCGCTCTGATACCACTTTTGTATCCCTCTACTAATACGGCTCTAACTTGTGTATATCGTCGTGCTTAAACAATTACAACATCGGAATTAAAAGACTGTCGAACTACTGGTGTTACGTTCTTACTCGCCCAATGAGTAATAACGTGTTACAAGATGATCACAACCTGAAATATATTCCTTGCAGTGATACAAGAGATAGATCGCAGTTTTAATATACCAAAACATCAGTCCATCCGTACAAGTAGTACCAGTGAGCGTTCTAAAATATATACACCTCGGTTCCAAAAACCGAGTCCAGAATAACGTACAAGTTCATACCAAAATTATACCAGAAAAGAAAAGGTCGCTCCCCGCGTCACAATCAGCTACTCTCCTGAAAGTAATATGGTTTGTGGTATGGAATCTGCCCCTGCTGAGTATGTTATTACATGCCTATTGTACCCCTCAGACCCCCAAGATAATGGTCGAGAGCATGAGATTCATTTACATGCAATACGGTTTAACATTTAAACTGTAGAACAATTAACAGTAATAGCCATACAATAAAACAACCATTTACATGCGTTTCATACAACACATAACCATATAGCGTAAGCAATAAAAAACAAGGTGAAATAACAAGAATTATAAACAAGTATAGATTCACATGTTGTCATTCAAGCCCCAATAATGTTCGCCTATTATACGAGCTATGTAGCTGTTCGTAAGTTGTTCAGTTATGCCTAATGACAATGTCTCGTTAAAACGAGTGTCTATATTACCAATATCTTATGGCGGGTCACCCACGGCAGTAGCCACTCCAGCGGTAGAGTCTTCGATCAACGAACCATTATAGATCGCGGGAATTTCTTTTGATACTTATGGACCCTTACGCGGACATCCTGGTATTGTTTTTGTGATCACAACGTGCACCAAGAGCCACATCCTCTTGGATTTACTTATACCATCGCATCGCATTACCATTTCTATAACATTGTAGACTAAGGTCAATAATCCAATCCTAAGTATAACTCGGGATCCAGTGCAACATTTTCAAATGTGGTGCCTTAATTAATTAAGGTCTTATACCTAGTGTCTCTAGGTGATTCATACCATTCAAATGTAAGATACAAGAACGGCGGTTAAATAGGCCAATGCCCCTTGTATAAGTCTCTAATAATATATATCTTATTATCCTTTGCTACAACGTTATTCTTACGTTCCATATATTACCCATATATGATAGCATCATTGCCGCTAGTTCATTTTATATATATGTTCATATTACAAACAGTATTGCTATCGCGCAACAGTAATAATAAAGCAGCATTAATATACCGTTCATGCATATTAATTCATACAATCAAACATTCAATCTTATCACAGATTTTTACAGAAGTCTGGATTGAGGAATTCCTCAGAGACAATCAAGACATATAACAACATACAGTTCACCGAAATATATGCTAGTGAAATGTCTATCACGCTAATCCGATGCTCCTCCAGAAAGACTCTAACAATATGATAATACGTACATACTACGTATTAGTTCTATGTGCAACAGAACTATACGATACCCCGTACCGTCACTAATCATTTCCAGTTAATTTCCCATTATTATACCACTATTGGTTCTTCGGTTTTTAGGTTTCGCTATGTCGGTGTTATATTGTCGTACATTATTGACTATGATATAACCTCCTAACAGACTATATCCTTTAGTTATAGGTTATGGTTATATAAAGTCATTATCGCATGTACAATATTATACCATTATATATTTATATAGTTGACACTATATGTTATGTATAGCTTGATCTTATGTTATATACTTCTCCTTAGTATTTTTATTACCCAAAGGTTGGTCAATTTAGTTGACCAAGTCAAGTTGTATTTATCTTGGTTAACTTTATCCAAGTATATAATACTTATATAATTCATATCAAATACCTTGAATCATATAGTTCATTATTATTTTTCGTATGCATTACAACATTAGAATTCCTTATCTAATGTTTATAATTACATCTTCTCATCTTATATTACTTCACTAATGATACTATATGGTTAGTAAACCATATTATATAATTCACTCCATAACATATATTTATTTATATATATGAATTATGGGACCATTTATTAACATATGAAATTTCTTATAATGTACATTCATTCTTTCGTAATGAATATTACTATCTTATATTTGTTACCACTCTTATAACATTATAAACCATATTATATATTTCATTTCCAAATACTCCATATTACCGTAACAGCCCTTATGTTTTCCTTTATTTACAAAACCACCACATTATTAATATAATGCTATATTATAGTCATAAACTATATTTTATACATTTATATCATTATACCATTTATAACATATAGTTATAATATGTCATAAATTACCAAACAGACCCTAAGTCTCTCGGTTTCTTTATTCTTTTCACCTTTACTTTTAAAAATTAGATGTTATTATATTGTTACAACTATACCATATATCTTATATTATGATATTATACTCTTATATTTGTATAACCTATAGTTGTAACGCATTTTAAAAATTCTGAACAGACCCATGTACTGTCCAGAATTATTTCCAAACCTACTAACTTTCTTAAATTACCATTTGACCCCTTTTATTATGTATAGTATAATAATGACATAATAAACTATATATTATACACCTAGTTCATTTTAACTCCAAAATCAACCCAATAAATTTCTAAAAAATTCCCAACAGACCAAGGGTGTTAAAAACTCCATTTCATACCCTAAACTTTTGGCAAATCCAAATACACCCCAAATATTATACAACTTTTACAATTTATTACATAACTTATTATAAGTTAGTATTTAATTCAATAAATTATCAAATCCTGTCAAAGTCTCCTATATGGTCAATGTTTGACCTCCAAGCACAGTTTTGACCTCAATCTCTTGGTAATTACAGTTATTACCCTAATCTCTCCTATAATTACAATTTATCCCTAAATCTTTATAAAAACTTATAATTTATTTAAACTTTTTAATACCTAGTTTTCGGCTATATTCTTCGAAACCCTCCAAATTTTATTTATTTAAGGTTTATACCCCAAATATTATTCTAAGTGCATAAATTAATTTAAATACTTTAAGCTTAAATAACTTAAATAAAATAGCCTAATGACATGGCCTTATTACAACTTTGAATTTGTAATATAAATTACACTTAAAAGGCAACAAAAACATTATAAACTCTCGGCCTTGCTCCAGATTTTTCCAATAATTACCAAACTTCCACATAATGTCTTAAATTTGACAATTATGTTATTAAATCACTTAATTAATTAGTCAAAGTTTTCTATAACATTTCCTAGTCACTTTTGAAGTAAAAAATGACCATTTAAATAGGTTCACTCACGGCACATTTTATAACATAAGCCCCAAAGTATAATAACATAACATTAAAGCCTAGCTTTGGCCACAGAAGCTTGAGGAGAAATTTCTACAGCTTCTTAAATGTGTTCTAACAGCAAGATAAGATATAGTTAAGTTCCAGAAATTGAACTAACCATAAGAACAACTATAAGCCATGAAAAACCTATATTTTTACCTTGAAAATGGCTTTAAACTTAGGTTTCTCTCTTTGGACAGCCACAGCAATTTGGAGGTGTGTTTATAAACCTATGGACATGCATTATACAAAGAGGAAAAGTTATGGTTCAGCTCAAAACAGAAACTAACCATAAGAATGATTTAAGGTCTTAAAACATGGATTTTTACCTTAGAATCACAAGCTGTTACCAAGTGTTCCACAACCCTATTTTACAGAATAATGAAGGGTGCTATTCCATTTATAAAACCAAGCCAAAATGGTGGTTTAACTCAGCCAATCAGAAGCTAGAACACTTACTCTTTTAACCTCTTTAAATGGGGTTTTTGGAGCGATTTCAGCCACCTCCAAGGGAATTGAAGTTCACCAAGGTTCTAGTATGAAAACATGAAGACTATAGAGGGTTTATTTCATATGAATCATCCAAAATACAAATATAAAGGAAGGTAGGTGCTTAGAGCACATTTTTACCTTAAAGGATGACTTTGTCTTACTTACTTCCTTCAGCCTAATGGGGAAATGAGTTGAATCTTATATCAATTGATTGATATTGATAAGAGGAAGAGAATGAACTATCATGTGCATTAAGACCTTACCTTATTCCTTAGGAATTAATTTTCTTCTAACCTTGATCTTAGCTCCGAAGTTAAAGAATAATGGAGGGAAAAGGGTGAGTGTTCTCGACAGCCAAAGGGAAGTGAGGAGGAAAGAGAGTAAACTTGACCTTTTATGTCTTAATGGAAAAGTATGGGTCTTGAATAGTCATTGGTGACTAAGCTCATTCTAATGAGATATTTTGATTCAAAATAAGCAAGGTGGCAGCCATGGGGTTGGATTTTGCCTGCCACATTATGATCCAAGGGTATAATTATCTTTTTACTTTATTTGTAATGTGATGACTTATAACTTGTACACTTGGACATATAGTATGTGTTAGTTTGTTACCAACATGATTTCCTTGTCCTAAAGTGTGTAAATATGTATTCTTGAGAAATTGGTATACTTTACTGTTCATTATAACTAGTAAAAATGTATACTTTGATTCACCTTTGATATTGATGTTCTTTTTGTACATATTGTGTATCTTGGACTTGTTTAATGTGTTAACATGTTTCATTTGATGTACAAAGGTGCATACTTGCGTTATAAGTGATATTTTACTCACAAGTCATTTTGACTTCTTAAGGTACATTTTTCCTTAAGTGTTTGAGTTCTTTGTTCATGAAGTTATATATCATGATAAATCAATTGTAGGTTGATTTTCATCCTTTACTATGCTTCACTTATGTCCATGTGTTTATATAAGTTTTAGTAACCTTCATGGAATATATATTTATTTATATAAGTGTGCTAGGAGTTTTATGATTCATGGTTTCATTAAGGCTTATTAGCCTTCTTAACTCATTAATTGTCTTTTAATTTGGTTATGAACCTTAAGGGTATTTCAGGTGAGGTATGGGCCTCTTCACCAGTGTCTCTTTCACTTCCACACAATTCTGTGGTACGCTCCATCTCCCCCTAAAGCGGAGGCTCCCATCTTCACCGATGGTGAAATCAGGTGACTTACCCTCCTTGTCCTTCTCTCGAATTCTCTCTAGCTTAATATCTCCAAGCTGTCCTTTCTTGATCTCATAAAACATATCAGTAGTGATAAACATAATGCATAGCTTAACCTCCTGTTCAACACCTCTGGATTCCTTCACTTTTAGATTCAGTCTCCGGAAGTCTCTGACCAACTCCTTCGGGAGTACCCACAAAGAATCTACAGTGTGACTCCTCTTTCTGCTCAAAGCGTCGGCTACCAGGTTAGACTTCCCCTCGTGATACAATTTCTGCAAGGCGTAATCTTTTATAAGCTCAAGCCACCTCCGTTGCCTCATATTTAGTTCTTTTGAGTGAAGATGTATTTCAGGCTCTTATGATCAGTGAAAACCTTGCACGACGTGCCATAAAGGTAATGTCGCCATATTTTAATAGCAACACAATAGCAGCCAATTCCAGGTCATGGGTGGGATATTGGGTCTCATATTCTTTCAACTGCCTCAAGCGTACGCAATAACTTTGCCATTTTGCATCAATTCACAGCCCATATCATATTTGGAGTCATCGCTAAATACCTCAAGCCCCTCTGTTTCTGAAGGTAAGGTTAATATCGGAGCCGTGGTCAACCTCTCCTTCAAGGTCTGAAAAGCCTTTTCATACTCTTTGCACCACTGGAACTGCACTACTTTCTTCATCAAGTTGGTAAGTAGTCTGGCAATCCTTGAGAAGTCTTTCACAAACCTCATGTAGTAGCCTGCTAGACCCAGGAAACTACAAACTTCTGTCCCATTGATTGGCCTGGGCCACTCCTTCACTGCCTGCACTTTAGATGGATCTACCGAGATCCCCTCATTCGAGATAACATGCCCCAGAAAGGCAATCCGGTCCAGCCAGAATTCACACTTGCATAATTTAGCATACAGTTGATTTTCCCTCAGAGTCTACAGTACCAACCTCAGGTGGCTCTCATGTTCCTCCTTATCCTTGGAGTACACTAAGATATCATCTATAAACACTACCACGAACTTGTCTAAGTACGGGTTGAATACCCGATTCATCAACTCCATGAACACTGCCAGCGCATTAGATAATCCAAAAGGCATCACTGTGAATTCATAATAACCATATCTGGTCCTGAAAGTTGTCTTCTGAATGTTCTTCTCCACAATTCGGAGCTCATGAAAACCAGATCGCAGATCAATCTTAGAGAACACTCCTGCCCCTTGCAGTTGATCAAAGAGGTCATCAATTCTTGGCAAGGGATACCGATTCTTAACAGTGACATGATTTTGTTCCCTATAATCGATACATAACCTCATGCTTTCGTCCTTCTTCTTAACAAATAGGACATAGGCCCCTCAAGGTGACACACTCGGGCGAATGTACCCCTTCCCCAAAATGTCCTCCAGTTGAGTCATCAGATCCTTCATTTCAGCCGGTGCCATCTGGTATGGGGCCTTAGAAATTGGTGTATTCCCTGGTACCAGATCCACGCTGAACTCCACCTTCCTCACAGGTGGAAGACCCGGAATTTCCTCAGGGAATACGTCAGGAAATTCATCTACCACTCGAATACCATTCAACTTCTCATCCTCTATTCCTAGATTTTGAACATAGCAAAGGTAGGCGGTGTAGACACCAAAAATTCTCACCCCATAAAAAAAATTCAAACAAATAGAAAAAAATAAGAGAGTCGTCACCTTTCTTATCAAATCTTATTCATGTGCATACCAAAATGAAACTGCCATTTTGTGACGAATTTTTCAAAACGATTTTCAACGCATCCGTGTTCATACCCGCCCCTCTTCGTTATTTACTTATTTTACTATTTTATTTTTGATTTATTTCATGTTAGTCAGTTATTTATTCACTTATTTATTTGCCTATTAATTTTATTTTGGTTCATGCTATTTCATCACTTGTTTATTTCATCTCATTTCATTGATACTTTTACTCGCACTTTCTATATTAGTACTTGTTTTTATTTTTATCATTATTATTTCTAGAATCATTTTCATCATTTTATGTACATTGTCACGATTATATTCCATGCTAGTATATTTCGTTGTGTCACTAATTCGATTAAACTCTCTCTCTCTAATCTCATTTTATTTTGTCATTTCTTTTTTTATATCTTATTTACTGCTATTTGTACATATCTGATCAATTTGCATTTTAAAGATATTCACCTGTATTTTTATTTTATTTTCCTATCATACTAGTACTATTTCTTTATTTCATGTACTTATCATTGTGTTATGTTGTGTATCTTATATTTTACTATATTTTGTATTTTATTATTTACATTCCAATGTTTCAATGACTTTTAGGAAGAAAACAGTTCATTTTGTTAGACAAATTCATTTTTTCTTATTGTATGCTTATACATTAAATGGTAGCATTTTGTTCGAGTTAGAACTCTAGTATTTTTTTTCTCTTCTTACGTTTATATATTGAATTGTGTTGTTAGCTTAACTAGTCAGTGTGTTCACCTAGGTACTTACAGATCTTGGGTTTGAAACTTGCAAATAATTGGGGGTGGTGCTATTTTTTCTTCAATATGTAATAGAAGTCTAGTTTTATTTCTCGCAATAATACAATGAATTGATTAATAGCTTAACTGGTTAGTGTGTGCGTGAGAGAACCTTGAAGTTCTGTGTACAAATCCTAAAGGGGGAGCCTGGTGGTCTCATTTTTGCTCTCATTCTGCTCGTCCCACTAAGCAAACACAGCCCAGCCCGGTTACATGCATCAATACCAGACAAGGCCAGGCCCATTACTCCCCACCCTACTTACCAGAATCTGGAACAAACCCTAGCCCATTCTTTAAGTCAGCCATGACCTATTGATCTCACCGTCCCTCTATAAAACAACATCAATTCCCAAAACCCTAGAGTAGCCAGGGGAACAGTAGCTGACAACTCTCTCATTTCTCTTACATTCGGTTAAAATCCCGAGATTAAAGCAGTAAAAAACCAGAGTGTAAGCCTGGTTCAAAAAATCACCGCCAACACAATCGTCACACTCCTAGTCTTTCTTCATCAACAAACAATGGCCATAAGTTTTCCCAGAAATTTCAATTCCTCCATCATTTCGTTTTCAAAGAAAAAAAGAATAGCCGACAACATCAATCCTCAGACATTAATCCTCTAAACATGGCTCTGTTTCTTCTCAATACACACAATAGCCGCCTCACTCTTCTGAATTTTTTTTCCACCGCCGAACAAGAACATACGGCTTAACCTCCTTCATTCTCATCACCACCAGTATTTTTGCAAACAGCAGGCGACAAGAAACATACCTACTACCTTCTTCATTCTCATTTCACTCACGACGACGAGCATACGAGCTCTGCCCTATCTCCATTCCCTTCATTTCTGTTAATCTTGCGACCCAAGCTGTCAAGCGAGAGCATACAGGGAACATACAAAGAAAGAGAAATCTCCACCCGCTGCATTAAAACTTGAACCGAAAGCTAAGTCGTTCCTTTTTTGGTTTAACCGTGATTGATTCCTTTCAAGTCTTTATTGGCTTTATTTTGCTCCTGATTTGTTGTTTGTGTTGCATCTCAGGTTAGCAGGTGGACGAATAAGTCTTGGATACATGTATACTGAGTGAGCGAGCATGGAGTACGAACTCGGTGTGTGAACAAGGAATATATACTCTGCTCTTCATTTGTGTCAGTGCTCTTCACTATCTGCTGAAAGATGCTCATTCCAGAATTGGTAGTCACTGTAAACTACATCTCGTGCACCAGAATGGAAAAAAAAAACCTCGTTGTTTTTCTCTCGGAAATATCCACTCCCTTGAACAATTATACTCTCTGTTTTTTTTAGAGGTCAAGAAGTTGTTTCCTCTTACTCTAATCTTCTCTGATCAATTTGTTTATTCTGATTATTAACTAACCCTTATTTAACCTTCCATTTTGTGCCGTCTTCTTTAACTGTTAAGTTTCGTTTTGCAGGATATTTATTTTTTCTTCAATCTGGTACATAAACTCCATCCCAGAATAGCCTCAGTTTTGTTAATGTGTCTGATATCTTTGCCCAGTATGCTCCTGTGTCCATTTTATGATTTTGAGTTTGAATACGTGTGGTTCATTTTCTATGAAATAGACAATCATATTGCCAGATAAGTAGGAATAATGACAATTAGACTTCACTGTCTTGATGTTTCGATTTGTGGAATTAGGTGGCGGGACCATTGATCGAAAACCGAATTGTAGAATAGGTTCCTAGTTCAATTTCTTAAATATCGGCAGGCTAGAAGAATAAGAAGATTTTAGTTGAATTCTCTGTTAGCGATGTATATATACTGTTGTGTTTATTTCTGGTTAGTTCAAGCCTGTTAATCTTTGAACATTTAAACTTTCTATTTTTATTTTTATTTTTAAAAAGAGATGAATAAACATAAATGATTTCTGAAATTTGGCTGGAAATGCCTTGTCAATTTTGGCTAGTTATTCACCCTGATTATTTGATTTTTGATTTACTCTTTATTGTACATATATTATTCTTGTCTTTATTTACTTGCGGTTTGTCAATTTGCCTTATTGTTTAACATTTATTTAAGCCCTATAGTTACTAGCCTTTAGGACCAAACCCTTAGGATATTGGGTGTCCCTCCACACTTAGTGGGTCATGTGTCCTTCTTGGTGAAGGTGACACCCTAAACCTTAAAATACACATCAAAGAATATGTATATATATATATACATTTAGCCTTAGGCCCTTCTCCTAATTCAAAACTCTTCTAACATTCATCTCCTCTTTTATTCCATTTTAAAACCCAAAATTGTCTCTCAATTTTTCATGTCTTTTATTATCACTTTGCAAAAATCAATTCAATAATCAATCTAATTCAAGAGCTCAATTCAAAAACACAAAACTAGGCCCACACTCCAGGCCCAATAAAAAAAGAAAAAAAGCAATCCAATTCAAGAATATCTAGCCCAACATCCAAATCAAACCCAAAATCAGCCCATAGCCTACTCCGGCCCAATAAACCCATTTCAGCCTAAAAACCCGTTTTGCCCCATAGCCCACTTTGGCCTGTTTTCCAAGCCCAACCTGTTTTCATTTCAAAATCAGTCCAATTTCATATAGTTCACTTCAATTAAATTCAGCCCAATTCAATTCAATTTAATTTCAAATCCAAATTCATTTCAACTCCAATTCAAATTCAATTCAAACCCAGTTCAATTCCACATTCAAATTCAATTCAATTCCGATTCAGATTCAACTTCAAATCAATTCTAATTCAATTTCAACTTCAGTTCCGATCCGATTACAATTCCAATTCCAATAAAAAATCAATCCAATTTCAATTCAACTCCAATTCAATCTCAATTCCATTCAATTCCAATTCGATAAAAATGCATTCAATTCCAATTCGACAAAAATTCATTCAATTCCAAATCGACCCAAATTCATCTCAATTCCAATTCAATTCGAAATTCATTTCAATTCAAAATTCATCTTGATTCAATTCAAATTCAATTTATATTCCAACTAATTTCAATTCCATTTCAAACTCAACTTCAATTCCAAATCAATTCACTTTCAATTCGAATCCAAAATCTATCCAATTCCTCTAAAACTTCAAACATCTCTACATCCAATTCATGAACCCCAACTTGAAGCATCAAATTCATGGAAGTTTTTAAGTCTTCACTGCTTTCGAAACACTTCAAGATCACAAAGCTGCAGTCGTCCTCAGCCACTCCTAGCTCCCTAAAATCCCGTCAGTTCCAAATTCTCAATTGTCTCACAAAGCCGAATTCTTGGAACTCAGGCATATCAAAGCTTTAAACGTCTCAGCAGCTCAACAGACTCGAACGTCTCAACAGCTTAACAGACTCGAACGTCTCAACAACTCAACAGACTCGAACGTCTCAACAGCTCAGCACACTCGAACGTCTTGGCAGCTCAATAGACTCGAATGTCTTAACAGCTCAATAGATTCTAATATCTTAATAGACTCAGCGAACTCGAACACCTCAAAAACTCTCAGCTTCTCAAGCCCGAACATCTCAAAACTTTATAACCCTTTCAAGCCTTGATTGTCTCATAGACCAGAGTGTCTCACATCCTTCACCTCGAAATTTTAAATGTTTCACAGACATGAGTGTCAAACCCCACAAACTTCAAAGCAAACCTGACAATTTGTCAATCCCTACAAAAGAACCACAAAACCTCACAACCTCAAAACCCCCAAAACCCATCCTGAACTACGTAAGGTCTGATCTCAACCGGGAGTTGAGTACGTAGGCAACCCACACAGGGTGCGACCCCACATCAATCAAAATACCCTTTTGCACTCACCATCTCACCTCCAAACAACCCCATGCACTTCCGACCCTCGAGTACCCCAAAACTCCCGAAGGCCGAGAACTACGTCAGGTCTGATCTCAACAGGAAGTTGAGTACATAGGCAACCCACACAGGGTGCGACCATATTCCAATCTAAAAAACGCCTTTCCCAACTCTAAGGCGGTATTCATGTTTGTCAAACATTCAAATCCCCTCTGACTCCCACAAACCCTCGACTTCTTCAACTCTCAAAATCAGACTCCTAGTCTTTCATTCTATACTCATTCGAATTCATCAATTCTTCTTCTTGGCGCTAGCTTGGCAGAAAAGTTTGTCCCATCCACTCTCTTTCTCTCTTCCCGTCCTAATTCTATCCTTGGATTTTAAATGAATCTCTCTAAAAAGGTTTTGAAAGAAGGCAATCCCGACAATCGGAGACCGAGGTTTCCTCGGGCACCAATCTGAAGTCATGGTTGTTGCCACTTCTCAGGGGTGTAACCCAGTACGAACCCACACAGAATCTCTAGTATGATCAGATAAGTCCTATCCATAGGCAACAAATCATCAGAGTCAATTAACGGTTCTTAGAACCCTTCCCCTCCCTTCCTAGTTCCTTAGGTCAAACTAGGTGGCGACTCTAGTCAATTCCGCCCTTAGGGCATAAGTCCGTGTGGAGCCCATTGAGAGTGGGTGTAGTGTTCGCTAACACTCCCCCTTATGCTTTCTAGGAAAGAGAGACGATTTAGTAGGTATTTGAGGGATACCAGAATAACGGGTTTTCACCCTCCACAGAACGGCATTTTTTCTAGGATTTAGGCTTTTTAGCCAGAACCATTTAGATAGAACCCCCCCCCCCCCTTATACCAAAAAATCACCCTCCACAGAATGGTGACTCTGCTGGGGAAAACTTGAGTAAGTTTTTCTCAAACTCAAGGAAGATTGAACTCCATTCAAAATTGTCGGGACTTCCCCACTTCTTTCAAAACCTTCAAGAGATTCATTTCGAAGCCTCTAGGATTATATTACTCCACATTTTGAGTGTGTATCTGATGAGGACAGATAGGACTTATTGGATCCTCAACAAACATTGCAACAATTGGGTTAATGATTAGCTCACGATTAGAAAGAGACACTTAGGATTGAATGAAGCTAACTTCCCTTTAGGTTAATAAACAACCAAATTGGAATTATCACCCTCAAGACAAACATTTTGTAAATAGGTTGATGCTAACTTCATCGCTTTATTTACTGCTTTCATATTATTACAGGTTGTGGGGTGCATTGGGTATCTTAAGACATGCATTTCTCTGTGTCTCCCCTTATATTCACGAGTCACGGGATGCCAATTGGTCCACGATTGATTCCTCATGAGTCTGGTCATTCATTTAAATGGTTATACCCACGGGGCGAGATGGTCATCGACCTATGCCTTGATACTCATGATCCAAATATATCCTCCATTATCCGAGTCAAAAGCCAGCGTATAGTGAGCTCTGAGCCTTCAGTGTCCAGCTGCCTAATCCGGTGTCTAGGACGGGTTTCATGGGTAATCACCCCCTTGTATGTCGTCTGTCTGACCACCCTTTTTCCTTACCCTGTAGATTTCATGGGCTCAGTTCTCCATGATTCCTCTGCACCACGGGTGTCTTTAAAGCCCAATGTCACGCTACAAATTCATAGAGGATCCCGTATTTACAGATACCCATACATGACACAGCGTAGTCAGTGAGTAATTTGGACTTTAGACACACCTTATCGTGCAGACGATGGGAGACCCGTTCCCATGCAGTACCCCGAGTTCCCGAAAAGTGAGTTGTTGTGATAATCCCCGGCCGTGTGTGACTGTATCACTTCGGGTATCCTGACCTTTCGAACTTAAGCACTCTGGACTTTCTTGATGACGTGCCCCACAAGGCGTAACAGAGATAAATCCCGAGAGATGAACAGTGAAGGGAAGACGGTTCCCCCGGTGGTATGAAAGCATTGATTGACCTGGAAGGTGATTATCCCAACATTAACACTTACAGCTCCACATAAAATCAGCCATGATTTTCATTTGCGCTTACATCTATGTGTGATCACATTTTGAAAATTAGCAAAAATCAGAAAATGAATCATGTCAAACACTCTAATGAAACATCTTCAAAGTCGTTCATCAATGATTTCAAATAATAATGATTTTCAAAATTGTTATTTCCAAAATAGTTTTCAAAACCGGTTTCAATCAAAGTCTTCCAGAAAACAAACTTTGTCAAACGGTTTGTAAAGAACAGATTTCAAAAATCTACTACTTACAAATGATTTTCAAACAATCTTTCACAAAACTGTTGTTCCAAAAAAAATAGATATCAAAAAACCTAATTTTCACAAACAAATTTTAAAACAACACTTTTCATGGATGTTATATCAAAAACAGTTTTCGAAAACAGTTTTCAAAATTGATTTTCACAAACGTATTTCAAAAAAAATGATTTAGTCCCCATGTTGTGACCCGCTATTTTTGAAGTTCAACCCACCTTCAAAAGCAGCGGTCATTACCGTGGAGCGTACTACTCATTTTGTGTTTTCACAAAAGTGGTGGATTTTCACAATGATATGGTGCTCGATCATTCATCATTCCTTTCTCAAAAATGCCCCTCATTTTCCTCGTCGGAGCAGGTGGAGCGCATGAAGATCAACAACTACAGTTTGAACCAAAAATCAGAGGTGCACCAACCCGAGTCGAGTGACATGAAGACCAGCAACGATTGTTTGAGTTTAAAATTTCAGAGAGTCAGAAGAACGCCAACCGGTTTTGTTTGATCACAATACCGCTTCACTACAAGAGCCCGAAGACGAGCGAGCAGCCGATCAAGATCCCGAAACAGAACGAGCGGCCAATCAGAAGCCCAAACATGAATGAGCTGCCAGTCAGAAGCTCAAAGACAAAGCAGAAGAATTTGGGAGAAGTTTTTAAGCTCAAACTCCCCCTTTTAATGACTTTTAGAATTGATGTATAGGTTTTCCCCTAACATTCTTTTCTCTCTTGTCCATTTCCGAATAGATTACATGTATAGGTTTACACATTCCCTTTGAATTTATTTAGATCAATGTGTATAGGGTTCTCCACTCCCTATTTTATTTGCGAATGATCGAGAATCAAAATTTCTATTGAGAAACCCACCACTTTGAAAACACGTATTTTCAAAACTATTTTTCTAAAAAAACTTGATTTCTTTTAACACATACGACTTGGTTCTTCCCATTTCCGGTTAGTGCGATTCATTAATCATTCATTAATCACGCTCACCTCAAAAAAATTGCATAATCACATGTTGCATTCCCAACACACCACACACAAGCACTCATCCAAGTTTGCAAGCATGCTCACATTCACCTTTGTTATGTTCTTCTTCCTATTATGATGACCGCGTTTGCAGGTGAATAACTGTCTTTGTCCACGAGTGACGACATGATCTTCGAGGTGATAGCAAGAAATACCAATGATCCAAACCTTTTTTCCATTCGGCATACCATGTACATATTGACCAACAACAACAAAAAGCAAAAACCCACAAAAAATCATATATCCCTAAAAATCTCAAAAAATCATACATCCAAGAAACATCATACATCCAAAAAACATCATAAATCTGAAAATCCAAAAAAAAATACACACCTGAAAATCCAAAAAGAATCATACCTTCAAAAAATCCCCAAAAATGCAGTCACTGTCATATCGTGGGGCCACCATGCGGGAGTGGCCACTCCCTAAAAGTCCAAAGTCTAAGAGCCAATCATCAACTGAATATCATTCTGAAACAGCTTCTCTCACATCACACCTGACAGATAGACCATCTTCTGGGCTTACAATGATGGGATGAGCTTCATGGACCATCAACTTGAACCGACTCAAGCGAGACTAGGTGTAACCTTACCGCTCATGCATTGCATAAAAAAACATCTAATCAAAATCCAAATGAGTTATTTTTATTCTCATCATTTCATGCATCCTATACATAGTAATTCCATATTACCACAATATATTGCATTGTAGATAGTTGCATTTGCATACTCCCATATCGAAACGATGTCTTTGGTGAAAATCTTTATTGATTGTTTGAACAGAGTGTTTGAATCACTAAACTCTTGACCCTTCGATTTACACATGGGTTTAAATCAAAATCAGCACCACAAACAAAGTGAGTAGTGTGCGAAGAGCGGTATTTTTCCCTTGAATTTCAAATGAGGGTATTGGACGATCTCCTGAGTGATGAGGGAAGATAGAGTGAGTCCATAGAGGTAAAACCACGAGCGACATGTGCATTCCTTCAACACATGGAGAGGCACAATATATAATGAGATTAATGTCGATAAACAGGATACGAACTGTGATTCATGCAAAGATCTAAGAATAGTAAGAAAACAATCATTAACTAATGAGGATGATGAGGCACATAGGAATAAAAATCCCCACAAAACCAAAGAGCTTTGACTGCCCTTTACATAACCCCTTAGTGAGCCCCGCTGAGCCTTTCATGAAAAACTTTTCTTCAAAAACTCCACAACATGCCAACCCACATACATATACTTACTCACCCTTGCAATAGAGGATCACGAAGAGCCGAAGCCATGGTCCCTCCCCACCATCTTTCCCAAAAGAAACAAACAAAATGTTTGAGGAAAGCAGAAATCAGTGAGTCGATGCAACTCCAAAGCCAAACACCAACAAAGAACATCAAAACTGTTCAAGAAGATCAGTGAGTCAATGCAACTCCAAAGTTGAAAACCAAATACCAAGTAAAGAACACTTGAGAAAGTCGATGAGCCAAATGCAATTTCCAAAGCACCCAAATGAGGAGAAAGTTCAAACCATACGCCAGAAGAGGCAAAAAGGAGAAAACCAAATTCGAAGGACCAATGATGTCTCGTAGAAACCGATAAAAGGTTATCAAAACCTGTCTAATCATTCCACCCATGGCAAAGGCGAAACATATCCTCTGTTGCACAAAAGCTCCACAATTCCCAAACAAATCCTCCAGTCTCATGTGACATACATCATACCCCTCAGCCCCGTTATAACCCAATAAAACCTCTGGCACGTTAGTTGATGAGCGTTGACTGAAAGTATCGAATCTGAAACATGAATCATAAGCTTCATACTTGTTATCAACATGTCCCGTCTTTCCAAAGGGACCATGAGTGAATGAGTGTGACCTTATCTCGCAAGGTCTTCAGAGTGCGAGTGACTCTTTGATTAAAGCACCACACATAAACAGCCTACCTCGTTGTAGGTGAGGAATTTGTAAGGATCAGAAAGTCCGAAACCTCGAAAGAAATTCTTAGGAAAATACTGCTCCAAGCATCGAGAGCATCATCACGCCATTAGCACACACGGATATACTCACGAGAGATTGACTCACATCCCTCCATGAGAGGAAAGTGATTTGCGCATTCCAGTTCAACAATCACTCAAGATCGAACCGAAGACGTCTTATATTCGTAGACCTCATATTAATAGAGATAGGGCCATACCTTCTCTCCAAAAATTTTATACACGTTTTGCATCGTATCTAGCATTTAATATTTACATGCATCATAAGAACTCCATCATCAACATCTGATTGGTAAGAACTTTACCTAGTCTCGCTGAAAGTAGACTTTAGTTGCCGCTATTGAAGCATAACTTCCTATCAAAAGAAGTTAAGTCGGAGCCATCCTGGGCTATCTTTGAGCTACATCGAACCATTACAGAGCCATTCTAGGCTATCTTTGAGTCATACATCGAACCATTACGGAGCCGTATGGGGCCACACAAAGACCACCCCAGAGCCATCCAGTGTCATGCTTGAGCCTAATCGACACTACTCCCAAAGCCGAGCTGAAGCCATGCGGGAGCCATCCTCAGACATTAAGAGCTTCCCTAGGGCTACACATGAGCCATTTCGTCACTAAGGCCTTGCCCGCAGAATATCGAACTACGTATGGTCTGATCTCAATATGGAATTGAGTACATAGGCAGCCCACCCAGGGTGCGACCACATCAAAGGCAAAAGCTTCCCTTTTCCCCTCGGTGTCATCGAATTGAACCAACCAAAGTGTCGTCATGCTCAATCGGCACAAGGTCATTCCGGAGCCATCCATGGAAATCCTGGAACCATGATGGGAATTACCAATAAAGTCATGCAACTATGTTTCATCATTCACCCATGAAAAACCAATCACCCACTACAAAGTCCACAAACAATTCCTATCAAATCACAATAAATCCATCACTAGAGCCATCAAACTACTAAATCAAAAATTTTCAACCAAATCTACCCACCACATTGAAGCACTTCAATCACATCAAAACCCACCAACAACCCAAAATGATCACATCCCATCAAAAACACGTTAACCATCTCAAACCCACCAACCACCCGGAGACCATTGGTCACAATGGAGCCATCAGTGCATATCGGAGCCATCAGCGCATACCGGGGCCATCAACACATGCTGGAGCTATCTCAGATCTTTGAAGCCATATCGGAGCCATCCCGAAGCTTTGAAGCAACTTTGGGGCCATCAACTCGTAGAAAAAGAATCTCCACCTACAAGCAGGGAGTCTCGATTTAACCAGTGCACTTGTTTAAAACACTTCGCATCACATATCATTTGCATATACCCACAAAGTTCGTTCACAATCTAATGCATATTCACAACCCACTAGGCAGCTATTACGCTACTAGTGCGGTCCCAATCTTTTCCTCCACTAGGCAGCTATACGCTACTAGTGCGAGATCGTTCACTTCATAACAGGCTAGACAGCTATTACGCTACTAGTGCGGTCCCGTCTTTTCCTCCACTAGGCAGCTATTATGCTACTAGTGCGAGATCGCTTACTTCATAACCCTAGGCAGCTATTACGCTACTAGTGCGGTCCCACTGTTTTTCCTCCACTAGGCAGCTATTACACTACTAGTGCGAGATCGTTTGCTTCACAACCCGCTAGGCAGCTATTACGCTACTAGTGCGGTCCCCCCTTTTCCTCCACTAGGCAGCTATTACGCTACTAGTGCGAGATCGTTCACTTCATAACCCGCTAGGCAGCTATTACGCTACTAGTGCGGTCCCGTCTTCTCCTCCACTAGGCAGCTATTACGCTACTAGTGCGAGATCGTTCACTTCATAACCCGCTAGACAGCTATTACGCTACTAGTGCGGTCCCGTCTTTTCCTCCACTAGGCAGCTATTACGCTACTAGTGCGAGATCGCTTACTTCATAACCCGCTAGGCAGCTATTACGCTACTAGTGCGGTCCCACTGTTTTTCCTCCACTAGGCAGCTATTACACTACTAGTGCGAGATCGTTCACTTCACAACCCACTAGGCAGCTATTACGCTACTAGTGTGGTCCCACCCTTTTTCCTCCACTAGGCAGCTATTACGCTACTAGTGCGAGATCGTTCACTTCATAACCCGCTAGGCAGCTATTACGCTACTAGTGCGGTCCCGTCTTCTCCTCCACTAGGCAGCTATTACCCTACTAGTGTGGTCCCGTCTTTTCCTCCACTAGGTAGCTATTACGCTACTAGTGCGAGATCGTTCACTTCATAACCCACTAGGCATCTATTACGCTACTAGTGTGGTCCCGTCTTTTCCTCCACTAGACAGCTATTATGCTACTAGTGCGAGATCGTTCGCTTCATAACCCGCTAGGCAGCTATTACGCTACTAGTGCAGTCCCGTCCTTTTTCCTCCACTAGGCAGCTATTACGTTACTAGTGCGAGATCGTTCACTTCATAACCCGCTAGGCAGCTATTACGCTACTAGTGCGGTCCCGTCTTTTCCTCCACTAGGCAGCTATTACACTACTAGTGCGAGATCGTTCATTTCGTAACCCACTAGACAGCAATTACGCTACTAGTGCGGTTCCGCCATTTTTTTTTCTTCACTAGGCAGCTATCACGCTACTAGTTTAAGATCGTTTCACACCCACCTGCTAGGCAGCTATTACACTACTAGTACGGTACACAACGAAGAGTATTATAGGCTCGTCATAAGCCCTATAGCTAGATGTCAAGAGGTCTAGTTGAGGCTCTCCTAAGTCCTCGTACTTTCAATTGCAATCTAGGCCCATCATAAGCCCTAGGACTGGATGTCAAGAGGCCCAGTTGAGGCTCTCCTAAGCCCTCGTGCACCCCAAACCAATCTATTGTTAGCATTCTAGGCTCGTCATAAGTCTTAGGACTGGATGTCAAGAGGTCCAGTTGAGGCTCGTAATAAGTCCTCGTGCATTCAGCTATCATATCACTTCCCGTCGCATTCATGCATTATCTTCCTCACAATCGCATCCCGGTGCACCACAAAGTCATAGTGAGAATTTTTGGCGCCCTCTCAACCTTGATTCAATTCTGTAAGGGCTTGCAGAATTGAATGAAGGGGAGCCATCTGTAGACACCAAAAATTCTCACCCCATAAAAAATTCAAACAAATAGAAAAAAATAAGACAGTCGTCACCTTTCTTATCAAATCTTATTCATGTGCATACCAAAATGAAACTGTCATTTTGTGATGAATTTTTCAAAACGATTTTCAATGCATCCGTGTTCATACCCGCCCCTTTTCGTTATTTACTTATTTTACTATTTTATTTTTGATTTATTTCATGTTAGTCAGTTCTATTTATTCGCTTATTTATTTGCCTATTCATTTTATTTTGGTTCATGCTATTTTATCACTTGTTTATTTTATCTCATTTCATTGATACTTTTACTCGCATTTTCTATATTAGTACTTGTTTTTATTTTTATCATTATTATTTCTAGAATCATTTTCATCATTTTATGTACATTGTCACGATTATATTCCATGCTAGTATATTTCGTTGTGTCGTTAATTCGATTAAACTCTCTCTCTCTCTCATCTCATCTTATTTTGTCATTTCTTTTTTTTATATCTTATTTACTGCTATTTGTACATATCTGATCAATTTGCATTTTAAAGATATTCACCTGTATTTTTATTTTATTTTCCTATCATACTAGTATTATTCTTTATTTCATGCACTTATCATTGTGTTATGTTGTTTATCTTATATTTTATTATATTTTGTATTTTATTATTTACATTCCAATGTTTCAATGACTTTTAGGAAGAAAACAGTTCATTTTGTTAGACAAATTCGTTTTTTTCTTATTGTATGCTTATACATTAAATGCTAGCGTTTTGTTCGAGTTAGAACTCTAGTATTTTTTTTCTTCTTACATTTTTATATTGAATTGTGTTGTTAGCTTAACTAGTCAATGTGTTCACCTAGGTACTTACAGATCTTGGGTTTGAAACTTGCAAACAATTGGGGGTGATTTTATTGTTTCTGCAGTATGTAATAGAAGTCTAGTTTTATTTCTCGCAATGATACAATGAATTGATTCGTAGCTTAACTGGTTAGTGTGTGCGTGATAGAACCTTAAAGTTCTGTGTACAAATCCTAAAGGAGGAGCCTGGTGGTCTCATTTTTGCTCTCATTCTGCTCGTCCCACTAAGCAAACACGGCCCAGCCCGGTTACATGCATCAATACCAGACAAGGCCAGGCCCATTACTCCCCACCCTACTTACCAAAATCTGGAACAAACCCTAGCCCATTCTTTAAGTCAGCCATGACCTATTGATCTCACCCTCCCTCTATAAAACAAATTCCCAAAACCCTACAGTAGCCAGGGGAACAGTAGCCGACAACTCTCTCATTTCTCTTACATTCTTCTACAATCCCGAGATTAAAGCAGCAAAAAACCAGAGTGTAAGCCTGGTTAGAAAAATCACCGCCAACACAATCATCACACTCCCAGTCTTTCTTCTTCAACAAACAATGGCCATAAGTTTTCCCAGAAATTTCAATTCCTCCATCGTTTCATTTTCGAAGAAAAAGAGAATAGCCGACAACATCAATCCCTAGACATTAATCCTCTAAACATGGCTCTGTTTCTTCTCAATACACACAATAGCCGCCTCACTCTTCTGAATTTTTTCTCCACCGCCGAACAATAACATATGGCTTAACCTCCTTCATTCTCATCACCACCAGTATTTTTGCAATCAACAAGCAACCAGAAACATACCTGCTATCTTCTTCATTCTCGTTTCACTCACGACGACGAGCATACGAGCTCTGCCCTATCTCCATTCCCTTCATTTCTATTAATCTTGCAACCCAAGTTGTCAAGCGAGAGTATACAGGGAACATACAAAGAAAGAGAAAACTCCACCTGCTGCATTAAAACTTGGACCGAAAGCTAAGTCGTTCCTTTTTTGGTTTAACCGTGATTGATTCCCTTCAAGTCTTCATTGGCTTTATTTTGCTCCTGATTTGTTGTTTGTTGCATCTCATGGTTAGCAGGTGGACGATTAAGTCTTGGATACATGTATTTCGAGTGAGCGAGCAAGGAGTACAAACTCGGTGTGTGAATAAGGATATATACTCTCCTCTTCATTTGTGTCGGTGTTTTTCACTCTCTGCTGAAAGATGCTCATTCCAGAATTGGTAGTCACTGTAAACTACATCTCGTGCACCAGAATGGAAAAAAAACCTCGTTGTTTTTCTCTCAGAAATATCCACTCCCTTGAACAATTTATACTCTCTGTTTTTTTTAGTGGTCAAGAAGTTGTTTCCTCTTACTCTAATCTTCTCTGATCAATTCGTGTATTCTGATTAATAACTAACCCTTATTTAACCTTGCATTTTGTGTCGTCTTCTTTAACTGTTAAGTTTCATTTTACAGGATATTCTATTTTTTCTTCAATCCGGTACCTAAACTCCATCCTAGAATAGCCTCAGTTTTGTTAATGTGTCTGATATCTTTGCCTAGTATGCTCCTGTGTCCGTTTTATGATTTTGAGTTTGAATACGTGCGGTTCATTTTCTGTGAAATAGACAATCACATTGCTAGATAAGTAGGAATAATGACAATTAGACTTCACTGTCTTGATGTTTCGATTTGTGGAATTAGGTGGCGGGACCATTGATCGAAAACCGAATTGTAGAAATAGGTTCCTAGTTCAATTTCTTAATTATCGGCAGGCTAGAAGAATAAGAAGATTTTAGTTGAATTCTCTGTTAGTGATGTATATATACTGTTGTGTTTATTTTTGGTTAGTTCATGCCTGTTAATCTTTGAACATTTAAACTTTCTATTTTTATTTTTAAAAATAGATGAATAAACAAAATGATTTCTGAAACTTGGCTGGAAATACCTTGTCAATTTTGGCTAGTTATTCTCCCTGATTATTTGATTTTTGATTTACTCTTTATTGTACATATATTATTCTTGTCTTTATTTACTTGCGGTTTGTCAATTTTCCTTATTGTTTAACATTTATTTAAGCCCTATAGTTACTAGCCTTTAGGACCAAACCCTTAGGATAGTGGGTGTCCCTCCACACTTAGTGGGTCATGTGTCCTTCTTGGTGAAGGTGACACCCTAAACCTTAAAACACACATCTAAGAATATGTATATATATAATCATTTTAGTCTTAGGCCCTTCTCCTAATTCAAAACTCTTCCAACATTCATCTCCTCTTTTTTTCCATTTTAAAACCCAAAATTGTCTCTCAATTTTTCATGTCTTTTATTATCACTTTGCAAAAATCAATTCAATAATCAATCTAATTCAAGAGCTCAATTCAAAAACTCAAAACTAGGCCCACACTCCAGGCCCAATAAAAAAAGAAAGAAAGCAATCCAATTCAAGAATATCAAGCCTAACATCCAAATCAAAGCCCAAAATCAGCCCATACCCTACTCCGGCCCAATAAACCCATTTCAGCCTAAAAACCCATTTTGCCCCATAGCCCACTTTGGCCTGTTTTCCAAGCCCAACCTGTTTTCATTTCAAAATCAGTCCAATTTCATATAGTTTAATTCAATTAAATTCAGCCCAATTCAATTCAATTTAATTTTAAATCCAAATTCATTTCAACTCCAATTCAAATTTAGTTCAATCCCACATTCAAATTCAATTCCAATTCTACTTCAACTCCAATTCAAATTCAATTCAAACCCAGTTCAATTCCAATTCAAACTTAATTCCACATTCAAACTCAATTCAATTCCGATTCAAATTCAACTTCAAATCAATTCAAATTCAATTTCAACTTCAGTTCCGATCCGATCACAATTCCAATTCCAATAAAAAATCAATTCAATTTCAATTCAATTTCAATTCAACTCCAATTCAATCTCAATTTTATTCAATTCCAATTCGATAAAAATGCATTCAATTCCAATTCGACAAAAATTCATTCAATTCCAAATCGACCCAAATTCATCTCAATTCCAATTCAATTTGAAATTCATTTCAATTCCAATTCAATTCAAAATTCATATTGATTCAATTCAAATTCAATTTCTATTCCAACTCATTTCAATTCCATTTCAAACTCAACTTCAATTCCAAATCAATTCACTTTCAATTTGAATCCAAAATCTATCCAATTCCTCTAAAACTTCAAACATCTCTACATCTAATTCATGAACCCCAACTTGAAGCATCAAATTCATGGAAGTTTTTAAGTCTTCACTGCTTT
Organism: Limonium bicolor; assembly: GCA_023374045.1. NCBI lineage: Eukaryota > Viridiplantae > Streptophyta > Magnoliopsida > Caryophyllales > Plumbaginaceae > Limonium > Limonium bicolor. The sequence continues at coordinate 43,727 of JAIOTZ010000041.1, forward strand.
CGAAACACTTCAAGATCACAAAGCTGCAATCGTCCTCAGCCACTCCTAGCTCCCCAAAATCCCGTCAGTTCCAAATTCTCAATTGTCTCACAAAGCCGAATTCTTGGAACTCAGGCATATCAAAGCTTTAAACATCTCAGCAGCTCAACAGACTCGAGCGTCTCAACAGCTTAACAGACTCGAACGTCTAAACAGCTCAACAGACTCGAACGTCTCAACAGCTCAGCAGACTCAAACGTCTTGGCAGCTCAATAGACTCGAAAGTCTTAACAGCTCAACAGATTCTAATATCTCAATAGACTCATCGAACTCGAACACCTCAAAAACCCTCAGCTTCTCAAGCCTGAACATCTCAAAACTTTATAACCCTTTCAAGCCTTGATTGTCTCATAGACCCGAGTGTCTCACATCCTTCACCTCGAAATTTTAAATGTTTCACAGACATGAGTGTCAAACCCCACAAACTTCAAAGCAAACCCGACAATTTGTCAAACCCTAAAAAGAACCACAAAACCTCACAACCTCAAAACCCCTAAAACCCATCCTGAACTACGTAAGGTCTGATCTCTACCGGGAGTTGAGTACGTAAGCAACCCACACAGGGTGCGACCCCACATCAATCAAAATACCCTTTTGCACTCAGCCATCTCACCTCCAAACAACCACATGCACTTCCGACCCTCAAGTACCCCAAAACTCCCGAAGGCCGGGAACTACGTCAGGTCTGATCTTAACAGGAAGTTGAGTATGTAGGCAACCCACACAGGGTGCGACCCTATTCCAATCCAAAAAAACCCCTTTCCCAACTCTAAGGCGGTATTCATGTTTGTCAAACATTCAAATCCCCTCTGACTCCCACAAACCCTCGACTTCTTCAACTCTCAAAATCAGACTCCTAATCTTCCATTCTATGCTCATTCGAATTCATCAATTCTTCTTGAAATACCCCGACCTTAAATATAGTGATTAAGATAATTCTAATCCGTATGTAAGAGCCTAATAATGCTTGAGTAATATTGGTGAGGAAAAATAAACCCAAAAGAAATAAATGAACGCTTAAAAAGTGGAAAACGCTAAATAAACGTTAAATAATCATAGGAGGTATGAGACCTCGGTTAGCGTATTATATGGATTCTAAAGGTTTAATAAGACCTAAATATATATGGGAACAACTCCCGAAGAAAATGGATCCAAATAATGAATTAATACGCTAATAGAGCTTTAGAACACGTTTTTCGAGAAAACCCGAAAACGTGACTTTAAGTGGTCAAACGGACCCGTAAAAATAATAAATCATTAAATGACTACTATTAAGCATTTATGGAAGCTTAATAGTTGATAAATTAATTAAAAGAAAGAGAAATTCCGGAAAACGGGTTCCGGTTAGTAAAAAACTGTAACAACCGGGAAGTAGCGGGGTGAGAGTGTAATAAAAGAAAACTTGTGTGTCCACTTTTGAAAATAAAAAGCAAAAATTTGAGTGAGTGTGTGTGTGTGATCGGAAGCCCCTCTCCCTCACACTCTCCTTATTTCTCTAATATGCTAAAGGACAACAATAAAGTAAAAGCAAATAAAACACTCTCTCACCTCACTCTCTCATTTCCCTCATCTCTCTCTTCTTCCTTATCCCCACCGATTTCTCTCTCTTCTCCCTCCTATGCTGGGCGATTTTTGAAGCTCTAAGAAGCTCCAATGGCTTCTCCACTTTGACTCCATGCTCCATCTCCATGTGAGCCCCAAATGCGAAAATAAATACATGTTCTTGCTCCCCTCATCATCCTCTACACTTCCCTCTTTTTAAAATTCAAAAATGATGAAGTTCATTTTTGTGGGTATACCCCATTGGTGAAGAAAATAGCATCAATGTGTAGCTTGGGGTTCCCTCTCTCCATCAAGGTAAAAATCTACATGAAAAACTCATGTTTCTCCATCTTGTTTCATAACCGATTTTTACCTCCTTGTAATACTCCATTTTCTCTCTCTTTTGAGCATAAATTTCACCTTGCAATGGTGGTGGATTCTCCTTCTTGAACCAAGCGCTAAAGCCCCTCCTAAAACACTCCAAAGGTAAACCCTAGAATTTGTATTCTAAACACTCCAATGAATTAGTGTTAATTTAAGGGTTAGCATTTTAATTGCACTTATTTTGTGTACATTGGGTGATGGGAATGGAGTTTGGCAACTCCATTCCCCATGTAGCCGATTTTGAGGCAAGAAAGGAAGAAGGAGGAAAAATGTGAAAGAAAGAAGGAAGTATAAGCTCAAGGTAAGAGCCCCTTCCTAATGTTAAATTCTATTGCATTAGAGTAATGGGAATGGGTAAAATATTTAAAGAACCCAAAGCCTTGTATTAGTATTGAGGATTGTGAAGTTGAGTATTTAAGAGCAAGTATTTGAATTGTAGGCTTTGGAGCCAAATGTAATGTGTATATGTATTAAAATTGTGGATTGAGAGAGTATTGGTGAAACTATATTTGCTTTGTATTGCTGGTAGGACCCTTGTATGGGTGTGGCTAGAATAGAAATGATTTTGGTGAGAATGTGTATGTGTGGCTAGGTAAGAAAAGTAGATAAACTATGGCAAAATTTCGGTAGGAAATGTACATGTATGAACGACTTGGTGAGTGGGAGAACCAAGGTGCGTATTAGGGATTGTAGAGATGTTTAATGGCCATGGAGTAGTGGCCATAGTATGAGGATGAAAGAATGTAAAATCTGTAGCAAGAATTGTTGAATGGCATTGGAGAAACTAGGAGGACTTATGTACATGACCTAGGGAATGAGTATTGGACTTGAAGAGGTGAGGCAATGCATCGTAGGCCTTGGGAATGGCATTAGGAGAGGAAACTATGTATGGAGGAAGTAGGAACCAAAATCTGTAGCAAAGATGTATTAAATTGCATTGTGGAACTAGGAAGAATTAGTGTGCAAGATTTGGTAAGAGGAGAGTTGGATTTGGGTATAGATGTTGTAAATTGCTTGGAATTGTATTTGGGATGCTAGAAATGGTATGGGTAGTTGTGGGCGTGGTTTTTGAACCCTTAAAGTATTTAGCTTAAGGCCTCAAGGTTCGATTTGCAATTAGGATAACTAAACTGAAATTATAAAATTAAAGGTCAATTATTCTAACTGGCCCACACAAACCTAAATAGAGTCGCCACCTAAGTTTTAACCTTTTAAACTTGGAAAGGAAATGTTGTTACAATTTTTAAAGTTATGGGTTCGGGGGCTTGATATGAAATTTCTAAAGGGTTCAGATTCCTTCATTACCCCTTTTGAAATTCTTTTTCCTCTAAAGTTATAAATCTAAGGCTAAATAATTATGTTATTATCCTTTTTTTTGTTATTGGTGTATAAATTGATTTTTTTTTAGAAAATGACAAAAAGATCTATAATAAAATGATGAAAACCAACGTAATAGTTGTCACCTCTCGTGCAACAACATTACAAAATAAATATTCACATAGCCACTTATTGTTTCCGATCAGAATTCACGTAACCATTTTCAATCCATCTACCACTTTTCCATTTTTCATACTAATCCCATTAATTAACATTCCTCTAATCGCACCACAAAAATACACTAATATAATAAAAAAAAAAACATACCTGATCCTACCGGTTCGTAGTAATATGATCTCCTCACCGCCGAGGAGATACAAAGTCAACACGGTGCCACACGAGGCATCTATTCCTCCCTCTCGCAGCAGCAAAAAAAAAAAGTCCTGGTGAAACTTAGACGCCAGCAGTAATATAAAAGACAGACGGCGGTGGATCTCCCACTGGGTCACCGACAACCGGGATGATAACGTAGCAGTCTCTCGTGGAAAATCAGCGCGTTCGGCGATGGCCTTTTGTTGATCATGGATGTGGAATACAGTGTATAGCAGTGGGAAATAACGCTGGTATCGATGGTAGCCGTTGAACACTGGCGGCTGCAGACTCAGGCGGGAGAGAAAAGAGATCCTGATGATGATGAAGACGACGAGGGTGGCACTAGCACGAGCTTGAAATTGACGGAAGGGAAGGGCACTGACCGGATTCTGTTGGTGGTAAAGACGACGAGGCTATTTCCAATCCCAGAGATGAAAGTGCCACGATTACAGCAACGTGAAGGATGACCGTAGGTGCTAGGATAGGCGAGTGATATCAAAGAGTATGGATGTGGAGCAGCGCGTCAGTGGTGCTGGTTGATGATGAAGGAAACGACAGTGGCTCATTGAACAGGGAAACAAGGAGGGACTGTGGGAGTTATGAACGCTTTTGTGCACCGGCTCCATGACAATATGGCTGGTCGATGATGATTTCAGAGAGTAATCCCATGTTCGTATGTCTGCATTTGTGAGAATATGAAGGTGTGTGGATGCGGTGCAACTTTGAGGACAATCGGATCACTTTTGCAAGGTTGGCTGTTGTACGCAGCGAAATTGGTGATCGGTGGGGGTTGAAGAGCAACGATGGAATCCGGACTCTTTAATGGTCTCTATACTGGGTATGGGCTTTGTGTGTGTATATATGAACTATCGTCTCTCCCTGTGTCATGAAGAATTGGAGTTTGAGAGCTTCAAGAGTGTAACGGCCAAGATCAAAACAAACAAATGAGTTAGAGAATAACAAGGAATACTAATCCTAAAATAATAAACAAGAAAAATCAAAATTCAAAATCCAAAACCGAATCAACTATTAATCAATCAAAAAAAATGTTTTTGGTTTTTTTTGAAGATGACGTGCAAATAGAATAAAAAAAAGCTTTTTTTTTGGTTTTTTTATGAAAGAGAAAAAAAATATATTTTTGTTTGGTTTTATTTGCTTTTGGAAATCACGTTTTTATACATAAGAAATAGAATTTCAAAAAGACTTTATTTTAATTTTGAAAACGAATCAAACTCACAAGTTGAGAGAAATGGGGGATAAGGATGCATAAAAAAGTAAAAAAGAATTTAACTAAAACAAAGGATGCTAACAACAATATTTTTGCTTTTTTGTTTTGTGTCTTTCAATATATTCACGTGTAGACTTTTGAAAGTTTGTTTTTGCTTTGTTTTTGGAACAAAAAAAAAAGAAAAGAAAAGAAAAAAAAAGATGCAAATTAGAAAATAGAGAAGAAAACTGAACTTAAAATTACTTTATATTAAAAAAGTGTTTGCTCTTAGCCTTGAACCATCAACCTCTTGAACCTTCTTCACCTCATTCACCACTACACCAATACAACTTTCTATTTCTTACACCATCTTTCTCAGTTTTCACAATATTGCAATTCATATCTTACCACCTTAAGCCCCTATTTTCTCCAAAACAGAAGATTGGATGAAAATGACAATTTTACCCTTAGTCATGCGCCGACCCTAGAAAAACCATGTTCACGTCAAAAAGAGGGTAAAGATTTTGGGGATAACAGATTGCCCCCCGTCAACTTGATTTTGGAATGTCAATGAAAAGTCAAGTTGACGCTTGATAATACCCAAAATCTTTACCAACCTTGTCTCACCTTGCTCGTCCATTTTCCTGTGTCCAGAGGTGCTGACTTCCTTGAAAAGACGTTTGAGCTTACCGAGCTATTCGAAGGCGCAAGAAACCTAAATGAGACAGCATGTCATTGTACCAAGGCACTTCTAGGGGCCTACACATATCCAATGAGAAAATACAAGTAAAGCATAGTGTATCCAGGTGCTTCTGGGGACCGGAATCCATGATCTTATATGCAAAATATTTCATGTGATACGATACTTTTGAGAACCAAAACTCATTTGAATTGAATTGCGAGATGTGTGATGTGATTCGGATGCTTATGGGGACCGAAACCCGTTCTAAATGAAAAATAACTCAGATGTCTCTGGGGACCGAAACCCATTCAAAAAAAGAAAATAACTCGGATGCCTTTGGGGACCGAAACCCATTCAAAAAGAAAATAACTCGGATGCCTCTAGGGACCGAAACCCATTCAAAAAGAAAAAAACTCGGATGCCTCTGGGGACCGAAACCCATTCAAAAAGAAAATAACTCGGATGCCTCTGGGGACCGAAACCCATTCAAAAAGAAAATAACTCGGATGCCTCTGGGGACCGAAACCCATTCAAAAAGAAAATAACTCAGATGCCTCTGGGGACCGAAACCCATTCAAAAAGAAAAAACTCGGATGCCTCTGGGACCGAAACCCATTCAAAAAGAAAAAACAACTCGATGCCTCTGGGGACCGAAACCCATTCAAAAAGAAAATACTCGGATGCCTCTGGGGACCGAAACCCATTCAAAAATGCTCCATGTTGGTTTTCCAAGGGGAATTATTGCCATCGCCCGCCAACTGGGTTGCTGGGATGAACTTCTGGTTTTCACAGGGGACTTATTGCCATCGCCCGCCAGTTTGTTATCCAAAAAGTGGCATAAAATGAGGACTTATTGCCATTTACCTCCACCTGTACTCATACACATTGGCCAGTATACACCCTGCTTCAATTCAACGGGCAGCATACCTCCACCTGTACTCCACCACTCGTACACATTGGCCAGTATACACCCTGCTTCAATTCAACGGGCAGCATACCTCCACCTGTACTCATACACATTGGCCAGTATACACCCTGCTTCAATTCAACGGGCAGCATACCTCCACCTGTACTCAACCACTCGTACACATTGGCCAGTATACACCCTGCTTCAATACAACGGGCAGCATACCTCCACCTGTACTCGTACACATTGGCCAGTATACACCCTGCTTCAATTCAACGGGCAGCATACCTCCACCTGTACTCAACCACTCGTACTTACCAACTCGGTATCACAAAATAGCGTTGACTCTGCTGTCAACAATGATTAACAAGATTTATTCAATTTTCAAAAATGGGGTTGACTCGGTGTCAAGACAAAAATGGAATTGACTCGGTGTCAAAACAAGATTGATTCAGTTTTCAAAAAATATGGGTGACTTGGTGTCAAGATTGGTGTTGACTCCATTGTCAAAAATATCTGTCGCATAAGCAAATACTTTTTTCAGCTAAAATTTATGGAATGCTCATTTTTCAGGAATGGACTTTGAGACCAAAACTTTGATCCTTCAAAACTGAACATGCTTCCGGGCTTTATGATTTTCTCAGGGTCATGGAACTTGAGGTTTTGAGATGCGGCGCTTATGGCTTATGATAAGCCTAAGTCTTTGGGATTGCAATGTCGGCACATGGTGCTTAAGGCTTATGAAGTGCTTAAGGCTTACGGTTTTGGGACAGGGTGCTTAGAGCTTATGACGGGCCTAAGACTTTGGGATTTCTTTGTGTCATCCGTGGAAACTGCTGGAAACAATTGCCCCAGTATTTCTTTGAGCTATTTGAGTTAGAAATTATGGCAATCGATCGAAACGATCGATTGCCCCCAGTATTATCTTTGATTAAACATGTGAACAATTCTCATCCTCACAGGGCTAAGGTTTGCTTTGATGTGGTGCTTTTTCTACCTACACTCGATGTGTTTAGCATTTGCACTCATACAGTCATAACTTCAAGACTTTTGAATTCGATATTTGATGGACTTACGCCTTCGATCTGTTACTTTCACTTGATTTAGACACATAACTATCAAGTCGGAAGTCTTTGAGGCTTATAATTGGGCCATTGGGTATGATGAATGTCAAAGGGACCATGGAGGGATATTTTCGGTCTTGTGGGGCTTAAGGGTGACCAAAGATGCAACTTGACCTTCTCCCAGATTCGTCTTCCCGTCCTTACGTGTGAAGTAGTCTTGTTACTGCATGTGGACTTCTTTTCAAGTTAATGACCTTGGTGTCATCCTTGTTGCTACTTTTTTGTTTGGAAACTCAAGGCTTTCAGATTCGCCTTTTCATCTTCGGGGTTCTTGTGTTTCCCGGTCTTAAAGCTTTTGGAGTTACTTTGACTTGCCTTCGGGGTTCTTGTGTTTCCCGATCTTTTGGGGCTGTTGAAGCTACTTTGAATCATCTTCGGGGTTCTTGTGTTTCCCAAACTTTTGGAGCTGCTTTCGTTCAAGCTCTTGAATCCTGGGTCGCTTTGTAACCGTTTGCGGATTTGTGGTAGTGTCGCTTCTCATTTCAGACTTGTGGTTTCCTCATCTGAGAATTGGGCTCCTCGCTTCCTTTGGTCACAAGTGTGTGAAATCATCATGAGCTGACTTTTTGTGGAGCTTTATTGATAAAGAAGAATGTATATGAAAGGCTCAGAGGGGGTGCTTAAGGTCGAATTGCAGGGTTTTACAACATTTTGGCAATGTGGTGGTTTACCTAGGTGCTTCGTCATTCCTGATAGTTATGTGTCTCTTCTAGCTACTTTTCACAGGTCTTAGTGTAAATTTACAGGCTATCTCCTTCAGTCAGAGTTATGCTGCTTACCTCACATGTATGTGGTCTCACCACGTGTAAAGATGACACACTTTTTCTCTCATTGGTTTTTTCCACTCAAGATACTCTCGCACTCTTTCGCTCAGAGAGTTTCGTCCACACATTTGTTAGAAGAAGCTTGGAATAAACGATGTTAACTCAGATTGCCCCCAGTATTATGTTGGGGATCTCAACAATTGTTTGACGACCATGTGCTCTATTAACCTGTGGGTTGTCTTGGGACGTGTTTTGATACTTGGATAAGCATGTTCATCTTCTTAGAAACAAAACAAGTCTTTGTGTTCCACTAACGGAAAATAACCGTTCCACAAACCTTAGTTTCGAGAGACATTTGTTTAGTGGGAATTGATGTTCCTTGCACAAAGAAAGCTCACCGTGAATTTATCTTTTCAGTGTGGAAAAATTTGGACTTGAAAACTGAAAAAGTTTTTTCTCGTGAATATGAAGAAGATGATTTAACAAAACCAATGCTTCTTATTGTTGATGTCAAGAAATGTTCATTCGAAACAGCCCTTGCTTGAAAAACTTCTGAACTTAGATTTCACAAAACATTTGTTTGCAAACGCATTTGAAAGATGAATGACAGTTTATAGCAACATTTTATGCATGTGAACCCCGATCTCCTTTATGAACTCGAATACCGCCAATCAGCATGATGTTGGCGCACAGAAGACTCTAGCTTTCAACCATGATGTACCTTCCAGGAGGACGTAGAAATGTCTGTGATCTTTTTTTTTTTGAGACAACTTAACAAAAGGAAAAGAGTTAATGAATGACAAAACGTCCTAGAAATTTGTAAACCTACTAAAATGGTAAAATTCCTACGCAAACCTAAGAAAACACAACAATGAAATCTAATGTATTATGAGAGGGCTCTTGGGCTGAAAAATCTAGACATGGAATGTCCCTTAAATATGAATGAGAACTTTAGGCCGAAATACTCTTTGGGTTGTGGATAGGCGCTCGGGCCTGAAAACTCTTGAACTTGAAGTGAGACACATGGGCCGGGATGCTACTGGATTGTGGATAGGCACTTGGGCCTGAATATCTGTGGACTAAGAGTGAGGCACATGGGCCGTGATGCATTTGGACTATGGATAGGCGCATGGGCCTGAATATCAGTGGACTAAAAGAGAGGCACATGGGCCGGGATGCAGTTGGACTGTGGATAGGCGCTTGGGCCTGAATCTCTTTGAAATGAAAGTGAGGCACATTGACCAAAGCGGTGTCATGATTGTGGATAGGCGGCTTGGGCCTGATAGATCTGAATTGTGAGTGAGGCACTTGGCTCGAAACACTTTGAGAATGAGGCCCTTGGCCGAAATAATTTCTAACTGTAGATTGGCGCTTGGGCCGAAATGTTTCAGACATTGAGTGGAGTGCTTGGGCCGGAATGTCATTTGAATTGTGAATAGGCACTTGGGCCTGAACATCTTGAATTGAAAGTGGCATACATGAACCGGAAGAAATTATATGGAATATGAATGGGTATCTAGGCCAAAAGATTTTTCAGAGTTTAAGTGAAAGCCTTATTTCAAATTCTTGATGGGCTTTTGGGCCAGAACCTAAACACGATCCATAAATGAATTTTCAAGTCTCGTGAATTATTGCAAATTCATGTGGATTTTTTTCTTCTATGGGTCTAAACCCAAATGGATCAAAAATGAATGATTCAGACTTAGGAACTTTCGAGGCCAAAAGAGAGACCACCAAGATCTAAGGTATCTGGGCCGAAGCAAAGCGAAGAGTTCACCTAGACTAGAATGGGCCTTTGGGCCGAAAGGTAAAGATCCAATAAAAGATGGTTTATTTCAGCAACTAACCAACACACAGTCAAGCTTATCACAGAAGCATGGAATCATGGAGATATAAAGAGAAAATATGCATGTCCTCACTATGCAAGTTTCATCAAATGGGTATGGATACATCCAGAGAGTGCTTGGGGCTTTGGGCCCAGGTAGTGAAGGGATGAGGCTTGCACGTCATCCTCTTCATTTCCCCCACCTTTACGCATCACCCTAAGGTGTGTGTCTCAGGATGGGCCATGCCTTGGCATGACCAATATTTGGTTTTTGGGTAAGGGTACGTTCGGAGAGGTGCTTGGGGCTTTGGGCCAGGTAGTAAAGGGATGGGGTTTGCACGCCATCCTCCTCATTCCCCCACTTTTACACATCACCCTACGGTGTGTGTGTCTCGGAACGGGCCATGTCTAAGCATGACTGAAGATTGGTTTATTTGGACCCTCATCTCTCGTATGAGCAAGATAATAAAATAAATGCATAAGCTAAAAAGGATAATGTCATAAAAAGTAAGCCTTAAAGATTATAAGTTTAAGTTAAGCCCTCTTTCCTAAGTTTAAAATGTTAAAACTTAGGTGGTAGTCCCCAGCGGAGTCGCCAGTCTGTGGGCGTTGGTTTTGAACCCTTAGGTATTGAGCTTAAGGCTTCAAGGTTCGATTTTCAATTAAAGTTATTAAACTGAAATTACAAAATTAAAGCTTAATAATTCTAACTGGCCCACACAAACCTACATAGAGTCGCCACCTAAGTTTTGACCTTTTAAACTTGGAAAGGAAAATGTTGTAATTTTTAGAGTTATGGGTCGGGGGCTTGATTATGAAATTTATGGGGGTTCAGATTCCTTCACTACCCTCATAGATAACTTTTCCTTACTATTATAAAATCTAAGGCTACGTTTATGACATTATCTTTTTTATTTTATTTTTTGTTCTGGAAAACATATACTAGTATTGTATAATTCTAGAACTTAACAAATTAAATTCAGTTTTAAAGACTAAAAACAAAACTATAAATCTTAATCACAATCACCATTTTTATCGAAACTAAAGGAAAAATAGAACTAGCAAAGCCTATCAAACGTCCCTATAAAAGAAAAAAACGACTAAACAATCTAACTTAACTCACACGTAAACAAATCATATAATAAAAAAAAATAACTTTAAACCCAAAAAAGAAAATAAAGAAACCCACTAATCACCTTTATTTGCGGAAATCAAAATCGGAATTAATGCTGAGAACTTGTTTAACTTACCGACAAATAAGAGCAGCAAAGGAAGATTTTGGAAATTGCGTGAGAAATAAATAGAGTAATAATAGGAAGAAGAAAATTACCGTACCTGCTTCTCCTCTACGCCTTATCTTCTGGTCTCCTTCCACATTCTTCTTCACCGAACGCAAGTCTTTCCCGCAGAACACCACGAGTTGGACATTGACGGAGGGAAAATGCAATTCTCTTGCATTCGTTTCCCCAGATCATCGTAGTAAAAGTGGCTGCAGTGGTCTTTTCTTCACGAACGCAATAATACCGCCAATCAATTACTTTGGTTGGGTTTGACTGTCCAAGAGAAGCAAACTGCAATTGCTACTGCTACTTCCACTTCTTTCTTTCATTGTGAGCGGCCAGTACCAAATTTTGAATGGCGATAGGAGACTGCATATCTCCCTCCGCTGCGGCTGCTTTGCTCTTCACATAGAAATAGAATCGTTCACAAATGGTGGTGAATATTTGCAGCCTCGAGCCACTTTGATCGGGCGGTGGAACCGTGGGAGAAGATGTGCAGGAAAATGAGGAGTAAGTCGAGTGATTGTTCGATGTCTGATCGTGGAAGAAGAAATGCAGGTGTGATGGCTTGGGAATGAATCTGGCGCGGTAGCGGACCCAAAATAGTCAATTAAGATGAGAATGGTGTTAATTGCTCACAGATGGTGGTGACCTATTGGAATTCGAAAGTGTGGAAGAATTGTTTGAGAAGAACGAAGGAAAGAACGAGAATAGCAGAGAACACACAATCTCGTATTAGTCGTACTCTCGTTTACACCCTTAATCTATTTATAATAAGAAAGAAAGAAACTAACTAAATCTATCTAAGTCACTTAATTTATCTAAATCTAATTAAGATTTATCAAGACTAAATTTGGTGCAACGGAAAGTAAACAATAATAAGCCCAACTATACAATAGACTAAGTTTGGGCCAATATGTTTGATCCAAACAATACGCAGTCCAATACCCCCCCTCAAGCCGTAGGTGATTGGATTACCTAGGCTTGAGTGTCTCGCATTCCCATGTGTGGTAGCAGTTGCTTGTATCTTGATCCTGGCAAGACTTTAGTCATCATGTCAGCTAGTTGTTCTGAGGTAGGTGTATATGTGATGTCAACTAACCCCTGTTGTATTTTCTCACGCACGAAATGACAGTCAATTTCAATATGCTTGGTGCGTTCATGGAAAACTGGGTTTCGTGCTATGTAAATCGCCGATTGATTGTCGCACTTGAGAGGTATTGGTGTGATATTGTCGACACTTAACTCATGTAGTAACCGAGTTAGCCAAGTCAGCTCCGCTGTTACCCGTCGTAGAGATCTATACTCTGCTTCCGCACTAGAAAGAGAGACAGATCCTTGCTTCTTGGTCTTCCAAGAGATGGGGCTATTTCCTAGGAAAATATAATAACCGGAGACTGACTTTCGTGTATTGGGGCAAGCAGCCCAGTCTGAATCACAATAAGCCCGGAGGTCTAAAGACATAGCTTGATTCTTTGTAAGAACCATCCCATAGTTTATGGTGCCTTTGATGTAACACAATGCATGTAGGGCAGCTTCCATGTGAATTGTTCGTGGCTTTTGCATAAATTGACTGAGAACTTGAACTGTGAAGCTTATGTCAGGCCGTGTGTTAGACAAATAATTGAGTTTTCCCACTAACCTCCTATATGTGGTAGGATCCTCAAGGGATCACCATCTGTGATAAGGAGCTGTTTGCCTACCACCATGGGTCCTTTAACAACCGGTTTGTTTTGACATTCAAACTCCTCTAGTAAATCAAGACAAAACTTCTTTTGAGAGAGAACAAAACCATTTGGAATGTGGACAAATTCGATACCCAAAAAATAGTTTAAGGTACCAAGGTCTTTGATTTTGAAATTGTGGTCCAGCGCATGTTTGATAGCATCAACTTCTGCTTGTTTAGTTCCCACGATGAGCATGTCATCAACATAAACAGCGATGTACAATTTCTCTCCCTTGTTGTCTTTGTAAAATAGAGAATAATCATTCTTGGACTGTGTGAACCCGAGAGTCTTAAGAAAACTCCCAAGTTTGGAAAACCACTGTCTGGATGCTTGTTTGAGCCCATAAAGAGACTTCTTTAAACGACAGACCTTATTATTTCCTGTAACATTAAGGCCTTGTGGAACTCGCATGTAAACTTCTTCATCCAAGTCACCGTGTAGAAAAGCATTATTAACATCTAACTGATTAATAACCCAGCCTTTATTAAGAGCTACAACAATAAGAGAACGTATCGTTGTTAACTTGACAACTGGAGAAAAGGTTTCATGATAGTTTATTCCATGCTTCTGTGTGAATCCTTTGGCAACTAATCTTGCCTTGTATCTCTCTAGAGTACCATCGGACTTGAGCTTTACTTTGTAGACCCACTTGCAACCGATCACCTTTCTCCCGTGTGGAAGTGTCACAATCTCCCAGGTATCATTATCTTGTAAAGCTTGCAATTCTTGCTGCATAGCAAGCCTCCAATGTTCATACATAACGGCAACTTTGTAACCTTTTGGTTCATGCATGCGCATGACATGTTCTGTGTAGTCGCCCGTGCAAAGAGCCATGGACATCCTCGGAGGTGTGTCTGTCAAGCTTGTGTAACCCGTGAGAAGATTCTCATGTTTCCCCACATTGTACACCCTTTCATCCAGTATCTCTTGAAAGGACGTATTACAAATATAATCATTTAAGTACTGTGGACGATGGCTCTCTCTGGTTGATCGTCTAACGTCTGTGGATGTAGACGTTTCGTTCTCAACAGCCACATGGACATGTATTTCTCTCAGTAACATGAGAATCTTCATCATCCATGAAATGTGGCTGGTGATAATTGGCGTCAGAAGCATGATTATCAGTAGAGCTCTCAACGTGGACAGTAAGATCTCTGCATGGAAAAACGTTTGCATGAAATTTGACGTCACGACAGATTTCAACATCCCGTGTTTCCAAGTTCATGATTTTATGTCCCTTTTTCCTGGGATCTCTACCTAGATATATGCAAGCTTGTCCTCTTGGATCAAATTTGCTTCCTCTTGGTCCCACTACGGTTTTGTAGCACAAACAACCAAAAGGTTTCATCTCGTCATAAGAAGGTTTGTTCTTATATAAGACTTCAAAAGGTGTCTTACCATCTAAAGCCTTTGTGGGAAGTCTGTTTATAAGAAAGGTCGCATGTAAAATGCATTCACCCCAATAAGCCAGAGGAACATTAGACTGAAAAAATAATGCCCTTGCCGTCTCGAGCAAATACTTGTGCTTCCTTTCTACCACTGCATTCTGTTGTGGCGTATATGCACACGTTGTTTGATGGACAATTCCTTCATGTGCATAGAACAATTTACCCTCCTTTGATGAGCCCAATTCCTTAGCATTGTCAGTACGCACAACCTTAACCTTAGCGTCAAATTGCCGCTCCACCATTTTATAAAATTGACAACTGTATTCCAAGCATCCCCCTTTTGACTGATGAGAGTTACCCAAGTTGTACGTGTAAAATCATCTACAACGCAAACGAAATACCTATAACCATTATAGGTATTAACATTGAACGGTCCCCACACGTTTATATGTAGTAGTTCGAATGCACATTTTGCTCTCTTCATTGAGGTTGGAAAAGGTAAACGTTGGGCCCTCGCTTTATAACATATATCGCAAGGATTTTCGGAATCAAAATCTGCTCCTTTTATTAATCCAAGTGTAACTAATTTCTTATACGGGACATGCCCAAGTGTTACATGCAATTCTTTTGCTTTGGATTTATCAGATACACTAAGACCCACACAATTACTGCTGCTTCGGTCTGAATATTCACCAGCCCATTGCTCTAGCCCGTCAACATCCATTATGTAGAGACTGTTCTGGTTATAACCAATTCGGTGGCCCAATGCGCTATCCTTCTGTCCAGGCCCAGCTCTAATACGGCCCTGTACCGCACATCCAACATCATCAAAAATCAGAGAGCAATTAAACTGCTTTGTAATCTTCTCTACTGAAGCAAGATTGAACATAAAGTTAGGAACATAAAGTACGTCCGTTAACCACGTCTTCTTCCCTATCATTATATCACCAATTAGATTCACGACCTGAGGACTACCGTCTGGAAGTAAAACACTCCTCTCTATATGTAATCGTTTCCAGTTTCGAAACTCATTCTTCATTCCCGACATATGATCAGTGCATCCAGAGTCGATAATCCACTTCCCAGCATACAATTGATAGGTGCTATTACTCGTGAAAC
The DNA here is from genome assembly GCA_023374045.1 of Limonium bicolor. Classification (NCBI taxonomy): domain Eukaryota; kingdom Viridiplantae; phylum Streptophyta; class Magnoliopsida; order Caryophyllales; family Plumbaginaceae; genus Limonium; species Limonium bicolor. The sequence continues at coordinate 59,404 of JAIOTZ010000041.1, forward strand.
AGAATCTGTAATTGACAAAATCTGTAACATTACCTGAGAAATTACAATGACCGGTTGAACCTACGCTGGATTCTGCACTATTGTTTCGAATTAGCTCTGTAATCTGCTGCAGTTGCCGCGGCGTTAAGCCATCGCCAAGATTGTCGTTCTCCGTTTTGTTTCGATTTCCTCTGTGGCTTTAGCAACATTAGCGAAGCTCTTCTTCTTGCGCGCCAAGACATTGTCTCTTCCATGTAGCTGATAACAATCTGCAGCTAAATGGCCATTCTTTTTGCAGTGCGAGCATCGCAGCCTCTGGAAGCACTCCTCTGAGACATGCCCTATCTTCTTACAGAGAGTGCAACTGAGTTTCTTCTTGTCGACCCGCTTATTTCTGTTTGTTTCTCCAGCCCCGCCACTGTAACTCGCAAAAGACATCGCTTCCTCCTTGATACCTTCACCGCTCCGCTGCTCTTCTTCTTGCATGATTAGAGCGAAAGCTTTTTCCACCGAGATCGACTCTTTCATTGCAAGAATTTGACCGCGTATCGAAAGATAATTGCGGTTCAAACCCAACAGAAAGGTAGTCAACTTATCCTCTTCAAGTTGTTTCTGCACCTTATCTTTCACCCCACAAGTGCAATTCGAGCAAGTGCAAGACGGCAAAGGACGCGCTAATTCCAACTCGTCCCAGATTTCTTTCAATTTCGTGAAGTAATCACCGACAGAATCCTCACCTTGCTGCATCTCTGTAAGTTCTCGCTTCAAATTGTGTATAATCGCCAGATTGTCTCTTTCGTATCTAGCACACAAAGAATCCCATAGAGTCTTGGGATCGTCGCAGAAGCGTACGAACTGAGCCACATTCGGTTCCAGCGATGCTTTAAGCCAAGAAGCAACCAAGGACTTCGATCTCTCCCAAGCGCACAACCGAAGTGTATCGTCTTCTTCAGGCTTCTTAACCTTCCCCAAAACGAAGCCATATTTATTCTTGGCCTTTAACGCCGTCGCCATGTCCCACTTCCAGCCCAGAAATCCCTTCCCGTTGAACCTTGGAACGAGATTCAAGCCGGGATTTTCCGCAGCGTGGACATACACCGGATCGTTAACATCGATGTTGGTCGCTGAAGCCGTCGCCGGAGACTTGCCCTTTGGATCTTCCGCCATTCTCGATTCGACTAAACCAAAACCCTAACCCAAGCTCTTGATACCATATTGGAATTCGAAAGTGTGGAAGAATTCGTTTGAGAAGAACGAAGGAAAGAACGAGAATAGCAGAGAACACACAATCTCGTATTAGTCGTATTACTCTCGTTTACACCCTTAATCTATTTATAATAAGAAAGAAAGAAACTAACTAAATCTATCTAAGTCACTTAATTTATCTAAATCTAATTAAGATTTATCAAGACTAAATTTGGTGCAACGGAAAGTAAACAATAATAAGCCCAACTATACAATAGACTAAGTTTGGGCCAATATGTTTGATCCAAACAATACGCAGTCCAATATGACCGGTAATAGATGGTTTGGAAAAGAGAAAATATGTAGTACTCCGGCAAGATCGTTGACGACAACTTTGCTCGGGACGGTGATGATGGCAAAAGGGGGACAAGGTGGGATCGTGGGAGCTCGGTAATGTTAACAGAGGAACATATATGTGATTTGTATGAATACCTTGGCGCACTCTGAGGTTTGGACGTTTGTGTGGAGGAAGTTTTAAGTGGTATTTGGTGAGCGATGGAGGAACCAATGTCAATGGGGTATATTCAATGGTTAGACAAGAATGCATTCTCGGAGTATTGTAGAGGAAGTATCATGCTTGTACATCTGTATGCAGACTATGTATGCTGGAATGTCCCCCCTTATAACAAGAGTATGCAGTGATTATATAGTGGAAAGAGTGGAGAGGTAGATCAATAAAGAGGCTCGAGAATCTTAACAACTTAACAAATTTCCAAATTTAAAAATAAACAAGCTAGTTAACAGGAAGTGAGAGATAAGATTGTAAAGAAAAATAAAACGTATCTAAAAGAAAACTTAAAAAACTAAACTATAAAATTTCAAAGTCACTTAACAAAAAAATGAGGGAATTTCGAAAAACATTGTTTTGTTAACAAAATAAACTACTAGTAAAATAGAAATGATTTTTGTTTTGTTTTTTTTTTGTATTTGAATTAAAAGAATAAAAAGGGATAAAGATGAAAAATAACAATAAGAATTATCTAGAAAAAAGGAATGGATAATCAATGCGAATACAATTTTTGTTTGTTTTTTATTAAAGCACGTTTCAAAAGATTTTTTGTGTTTTGGATTTTTTTTTGAAAGAAAATAAACTATCAATGAAAATAGAAAGAAACATTTTTTTTAGGCTTTTTCACAAATAGAATCTAATTTTGAAAATTATAAATAAAAGAAGAAAAGAAAGAGAAGGATTAAGCAGAAACAAAAACTACAAAATATGCTTGTCATTAAATAGACTCGAATCATTGACCTCTTGTATCTCCTCCCTCTTCTCTACCATTATGCCAATATAATTTCATGTCAAACATACCACCTATCTCAGTTTTCATGCTATCATTGATCATATATGAACCTTATCCCCTCAAAGACCTAGAAACACCCCTTTCCCTCAAATGGGGTAAAAATTTGGGTATAACAGCCCCCATGGTTCGGGTCGTTGAAACCGAATACCGATCTCTATGTGATCCTAGAGTTGGTTAGTTAAGCTTAACACATATTCGAGGTTAAACGGAACGGTATCGGAACTAAACTCGCCACATAAACGAATTGTAAACTCATTACATGCTTTTATCTTATAACATGGCAAACATACCGAAAAACACATTGGCATACAAGCCGGTGTAATCCGGTAGGACATAGGTTGCAAGAAAACCATACCTGTCACCGGAGTCCACTCTATCATGTCCACTTATGTTCCTCAAACAATTCTCGAACAACTGGTAACATTACATTTACTTTCATTAACATAGGGGTAACTTGATTGCTTAAAGTCTAATGCTCATTGCTAACCCTGTTACTAGTTAAATAACTCCACATTTATAACTTGTTTACTTTCACATTTTTTTACAACTTTTCACCCACTAAATTGTCATTATAACTCACTTAACATGTCTTAAACAACCTTATACTATCATTACTTAACAATCCCATCATTAAACATCATTTTCCAACCTTAAACAACATTTTTAGAGTGGTCCGGGACTTGGTACTTACCTTAAGTCCCGGACCAACACATTAGAAAACTCTCGGGCGATTTTACAGGGTGGTCCGGGACCTTGTACTAACCCCAAGTCCCGGACCAAGACATGTATGCAACTCTCGGCCTGTTTTTGGAATGTGGTCTGGGACCTTAACCTGGAATCAAGTCCCGGACCAAAGCTACAGAATGCCATATCTTGCATTTTCAAACCTTGTTCAACTTGTTCTCTTCACCCATTGTTCACCCATACTTCACACATGAACTTAGGCATATTCTAATACCAAAATATCACTTTGATTCACCTTAAAACATTGTCCAACTTGTTACTCACTTTTCTTACAAAATCTCTTAACACTTGTAACATTTTCCATTTGGTTTTCTAAGTGGTGTTTCACCTATAATGACCACTATACCAAAATGTTTCCTCACCATCACAACATCATCTCCCAAGCATCTTTCTTACTAACTAAATCTCCTTTTTCACACCTTCTAAAAATTCCTTTCTCAAATCCTTACCTAAACACCACTCCCTCCTTGTACATCAACATTACCTAAACCTTAAACAAACTTCTTCAAGACTTTAGTACATCCTCAAAAACACTCATTGAATTTCTAGAACTTCCAAGGTAATACCTAAATCCTTACAACACTCTAAAACACCTTAATACATGTTTTCTTCCCTAGTAAGACATTTACTCTTTCCTAACACTTACTAGTTTCACCAAGGCTCATTTAAACACTTAAAACCTCTTGTACATTATCCAAATTTCGCCATAGGTTCTACTAGCACAAACACACCAAAACACATAGGTTTCACCATTAAACATTCAAGAACACCTAAATCCATCAAGAACATTCTCACACACAAAACTTTACCCAATTTACACTACATCACAATATAGTGCATAATTTAAATTGCTTGGCACTTAGGCCCTTAAATAACATGGCTCTTAGGCCCTTAAATTGCATGGCTCTTAGGCCCTTAAATTGCATAAACCTTAACACTGAATTTCCCACATAAATAATGCCTTTGACCTGCAATTACATACAACAACACATATGCCCTTTAATAGTTTCCTTGAGAGCATTTTACTAGGTCATTCACCATTGGCTCCTTAGGTATTTTATTAAGCAAATCAAGCTCACTTTTCCTAAGGCATTTAAACTACATTGAGATAGTTTGTTTACCTCTTTTCCTCTCAAACTTCTTTCTTGTTTCCTTGAACCGAAAATCAGCAAGGAGTTTGATCACTTGTCAACTTTCTAATCAATATACATATAAGGGTAATGAGCATCAAGTTTCATACTTAAACTCACATATGAACCCTAAATTTACATAAGTGTTTTAAACACTTAAAATAGAAGTTTACCTTTGAATTTGAAGGAGAACTTGAATATGTAACAAGAGAGGACTCCACCAAGTCCTTGAATGATTGGAATGAAGCTAGAACAAAGCAAGGTAAAGGCACCATTAATGGTGATTTTCGGTCAACACCAAAAACATGGAGGAAATGTTGTTTTTCTTTGAGTTTCCTTACCTTGAAGCAAAGGAGAACAATTAGATGTAAAAAGATGAGCTCAAGCTCCTCCCATGGAGATTTCTCTTGGCACCGAAATGGAGCTCTTTGAGTTTTGAGAAGATAGAATTGAAGAGCTTGGCAAGACTAAGAGAATGGTGGTCTTGGTTTTTGATTTGGTTAATGGAGCTAGGAAATATAAGCTATGGAAGTTGAGAAATGGTGAAGTTGCTGTAGCATAACCGATGGAGAAGGAAGAAGAAGATTGGAGACCGTGGGAAATGAAGAGGGAAAGAAGAGAATGAGAAGGAAGCTTGCTTTTTGGAGATATTTAAGCTAAAAGCAAATAGTAACTTTTGCTATATCATTTACTTAACTTATTATTTGTTTAGGTGTGGTGAGTCACCCATGAAACCGGCCCCCTTGGTGTTTTAGGCTAAGTCATGGTCTTTGTTGACCAAAAAGACAACTTATATTGACTTATATTGTAAACTAGCTTATTTTTGTTACTATTCATAAACTAAGGCACTTAATTGTGAAATTTTTATTTCGCATTGATTTAGACTTCCTAATGTGATACTAAGTAGTACACATGTTAATTAAAGAGTAATGATGGACATTTAGCCACTCAAAACTCATTTACAAGACAATTTTTCAAAAATGTGCTTTAAGACTCCTTAAAGCACATTTTGTGTTTTAACTTGTTTTCAAGCTTGGTTTTCTTTAGTAATTGATTTAATATGTTCATTAACATGTAAATAAGGTATAGGTATGACCTTTAGGTCCTATACAAACTTATCCCAAGCTTAGAGCACATTTTCGCCCATATTGGCTTTAAGGTATTTATTTATGTTTTGTTTAGTTTAATTGTCTACCAAAGTCTCCTAAGGACTTAATTAGCCTTATTAAATCATAATTGCATGTTATAAAGTCTTGGTAGGCTCTTTGGGTCCTAACCAAGTTCCCTCCAAGCTTAGAGCATGTTTTGCTCAAACTGTGACTTAGTGTTTTATTGTGTTTTTACAATGGTTTAAATTGTTCACTAATGTTTCTAAGGCACTTTTTAGCCTTAATATACCATAGTATAATGTTTAAACAACATATCAAGGTTTGGGGTATTTCAATCTACCCCCCTTAAAAGAACTTCGCCCTCGAAGTTCACACTTCCCACGCATCATTTGGATTAGAACACGGGGACTACTTGCACAATAAAACTTTCGTAACCAAACATACTTTACATCACACCCTCGGACTTAATGGTCCGGGTAAACATGTACACATCCATACATAACATAGCACACTTACATGATAACCTCGGACTTAACGGTCCGGGTACCTTAACAACATTTACACTTACATAACAACCCTTAGACTCTCAGGTCTGGGTAACATATCAACTTTCAGAACTCAACCACATTAGGACTCAAGGTCAAGATAATATTTATTACACATACCACACAACATGTCTTAGCATGTATAGCAACCAAAAAATACCTTTTATATACATCGTGATCCCGCAGAACCCGGTCGCGATGGACACCTTCTGTCCCCGTTCCTTCGGGAGATCGAAACAATCACTTAAGTATAGGAAATTTCTTTATTTAAAGTATCTATCGAAGGTTTTGAAAATACCAATTGAAAATCCTTTTGAAAACGCATACAACTCCAAGTCCAACTTAAGCTCTTTGCTTCTTTTCCTAGCGTGGTTATTTGTGACCACTTATAGGGAGCTTCAAGAATCATCCAACCCTGACGTGATCAGCATCAGTGTTGAACTATCCACCCCAATTTGTGTTTGGCTTCCCTTGATCACATGCAAATCAAGTTCCACCTCCCACTTCATTTTCAAGCATCAAATAATACACACACTTCCCATTTTCTATCTTTTAGTCTTTCTAGTCATAATCATTACATCTCCAAAGGATAGAACTCCGTCTATCAGTTATCTCCATTCACTTTAATCTTGTTACCTAGGAAATCTTATTCTCACTAGGTTCTATGTCGGTTTCATACCCTTTCCAGAATCACTATATTACATATATACATATATTTTATCAAAATACAACACACGGTTTTACATTTATACACTGTCGGGGTTTTTGCTCCCCGGGAGTTCCTTTACTCCCTTACACTTTTACTCTTACACACAACTGTTAACAAAATAAACACACTTATCACAGTGGTATTCGCATCTTCTGTGCGCAATTACCACAATTAAACCATGAATGAATGCGTATGTTTATATAACACACGCACCAATCATCATAACAAATTATTTTGTGCTATGCACAACATAGTTCACGTACACTTGTACGGTAAAACACACTAAGCGGTTTTACGCTCTACCCCCCTTAAAAGGGATTACGCCCACGTAATCAACCATTGAATATTGGTTTAAAAAGTTCTACCGTCGTGAAGTGTTTTAACTTCCACGTGGTCTGTTATACAATGTGTTCTGGTTAGAGGGTCTTGACCATATTGGCGGTTTAGTCCCCAACCAAGAATTCTCATTGGGGTTTGCTTTAACTCTTAACTGGTTTCGGTTCTGGCCTGTGAGGCTTCTAGGCATTAATAATTAGCCATTCACTCATGTTCACTATGCACATTCAACACTTGAATCAGTGGCTCACTAGTTTCTGCTGCGCAACTCTGATAACTGTAGAGCTTAGTTTGCCCCACTCGTTATCTTACTGTATTGTACATCTCCGATTATCACCTTTTCTTGGTAATAACGGTTTCTCAACCGACGTGCGGTATCTCTTACCGTGAGCGAATTCGGTGAGTTTCAAAACTTTCCATCCACTTCTCTAATAACTTACTGCATAAACTGCTACGTATTTCACATTCCTTCCGACTTACTGTCGGTTGAGGTTGAGCTACTACCTAATGTGTAGTGCTCTCTCGGTTATTTCCCACACTCGAGGTATATTCCATACCGTTATTTGGTATTTGGTGCTACTGCAGTCACTTTTGCTAACCATGCTTCCACATTCGGTTATGTACCAGTACTCTTTCATTGGTACGACCTTGCATTTCCTATGCATCGGTCACTATGGCGTTATAAGCCTCTTTCTACTTCGACCACAATTAACATTTCCCGAATCCTAGCTATCTCACTCGATCATTACTGCGTAAGTGCCTAGTTTCGCACCGTGTTTCACTGAGATCCTTATCACATAGTACCGGCTACTGGCTTACTGCCTAGTTTATTTGCCATATTATCATTTAACAATTCTCATACAACGGTCGCTTATTGCGCACCGTGCTCTTACTCATTGTATAACATCAACTTACACTGCATCCGCTATAATATTAGCTTCCGCCATTACACTGTGTTTCGCCACCTATTTGGCTGATTGCTGAATACGCTATTCTTCGAGTCCTTATGCTCCTCGAGTGTTGTTCACTCTACATTTAGCATCACACACCTATGGTGGTTGCTATTAGACTTATTACTCTTCTGGTCTTCACCACTGGTACAAACACTTCTTTTCATATTATACTTATTCAAATCATTCTTGGGTAATAACAATATGGTCAATCCTTAACATATTCCTTGAACTTGGTTCACATAACTACCGCTCCCGCGGTTTCACAATATCGAGAGGTATCCCCACTCTTAAAGCAGTGGTTCGTTCTCCGCTCTATTTACTTGTATAGCATAAACTTCCATAATCAATTAGATTTACCCAACACATTTTCTTTGTGGCTTATGAGCCTTAATGCCTCGAGCTTTGCTCATTGTAGGCTGTTCACACACATTTACTTCTCTGTACAACATTACATGATTTGGAGGTTGTATAAGGCTCCATGACAAGGTCGTTGCATCACGTTTCCTTTCTTGGGATGCCCCTTAGGATTGTCAGTCTGTCTCCTGACGACTTATATTTAAACTGGGTGTTAGCTTCAACCCTTGCGTTTTTTTGTCACGTTATTTCATTTGACAATTGTTGATCCAAACACCCCTCAAGGATTGCTCCTGGGTGTTGCTAAGTTATGCCATTACATTGGGCTTGCACTTATGGGTACATTTAGTATCCTCTTAGCTGGGTTGATACTCCCCGGTAGTCTAGGTGATCATTCCTGGAGTTTCGTCCCGTTTGTCGCACATTAATGTGTCCACACTAGGCATCTGCCTTACCATGTACAGGCTGGGTATTCGTTCCAGCTATCATATCTTATCCCTCGTGACACTTGAGACATATGCTATGTCTTTACCTAACAGTCAGTGCACTACGTGTTTCCTGACTCTTAAACATTTCCATGAAATAAATTCACTAACTCCTTTAGTCTCGTTAAATGAACTGAATTCTTTCACTTCCACCATTCTTGGTAATCCAATGCTATTGCTTGACTTTCACTGCTGACCGTAGTATGGAGTCGACTACTTCCCGTGTTCCGGACTCTGCTCGTATGCATATGTGGGGTACCCTGCTGATACATTGCTACTTACCCGACTAACCCATAGGTAGGTCTGTCAGGCCCACATGCTCCTATCGGAGTGCGGTCGTCCCATATTACAGTTGGTACACTCGTAGTGTCCGTCACACGCCTAGGTGAAATATTCTGTTGTCAACTCCCTTATATTGTCCTGTGACAATGTGCATTCCGTGCTTCCCGAACTTAATCAAGGGAAGGTTTATCCACCGTTGTATCATTATGAACTCCATCCATTCCCTCGAGTTGCTACCCTTGGGTTTACCGGTTTCCATCCGGTTATTCAAAAGTGAACTGAGTGCAACTTACCTACTATGTGGCACTGAGGCCGGCGTAGGTCCTCTGGTTTGGTTTAAAGAAGGTTTAAAGTAAATATGGTTTGAAAGAAAATTTGGTTTTGAAAAGAAAAGAGTTTGGAATAAATCTGGGTTTGAAAGAAAAATTCTCACGGTTTTACAACGTCTTCTTGCCTTAAACGAGTCTAGCTTCCTGCTGACTGGTGTATCTCCAATTACAGAGGTTAGGCTATTAAGCCCTTCCACGGTTGTGATGATCTCCTTTAACTTCATGTTACTTCACTAAGTACTTTGTATTTGCTAAAAATTTCCCGAACAACCCTGTTCTTAGCAGCACTTGCCATGGCAAGTGCGCCATGCTAACTGGCTTATCGGTTGAACACTTACCGGTTGCGGTATTGTTTTTACCTGCCCCGTATTCCATGGCCTTATTGGCTCTTACTTTGATACTCTACTTTGGTAGTTAATCTTCTGCACAACTTTTCATTGGTCTTCACATGGTAATCATTAACTAGGGTGTTTCCCGTTCTGGGAGGCCCCCTTTTCACTTAGTATTGTATCTTCTTCGTAGCCCGTTCCACGCATTTGTCGTGGTTACTGAGACTTGTCTCTTGTTTGGGTACTACGTTGTAGTTTCCTTAGCCGGTTGGTATACCGTTGGTGTATTATTTAACAACTGTGGTTCCGTAGACTCTTGTCTCGGGTTTCATTATTTCACTTCTTGCCTGTTGCACGGTCGGTGCGTTGCAAGCTGGTTGTTCTCGACTGCTCGGCATGTTGACCCAGGTTGCCGGAAACTCCATTCTTCTATACACAAGATTCTTCATTCTTCACTATTAAATGCGGTTAACATTGTTCAGATGGAAACCGTCTCCGGGATTCCCACTTTTCGGGATCTACTGTATGACAGGTTCTCCGTACCTTTAGAGATACTCAATGACAGCCAATCGGGTATTCCCGAGTAAGAGAGGACTTTGATCTCTCTGGCGTTCTTCCCCGAGTTATGAAACAGGGATTGTGGAGGGCGGGAAGGATGTTGTAGGTTTCCAGTACTCACTGGTAATTCCTAGCTAGCGTATCCTCACGCTATAACTCAACTCTTAACCCCAAGTACTAAAATCCTAACTCGGTACTTCCTAAGCTCGGTAATTCAGTCATCAGAGCGATACTTCGCTCTGATACCACTTTTTGTAACACCCCAACTAACAACAACACACTTAACAACAAACTGCAGCGGAAAACTTAACTCATCACATTACTTAACCCAATGGTGTTACACGCCGTTAACCACCCATGTGGCTAACAAGGCTAATACATATACATTGTATCGGTCTGATGGACTAGATTCCCGAGCAACTACACATTACTATCCCTTTCCATTAACAACAAACAACATACATATACATTCCAACTGTACCGAAGTATATATAAACTAATGCCGATAACAATTTCGGTCTTACTACACCTACAATACATACACCATTTAAATGGCTACCCATGTATAAACAACTACCCCGTCCTACTCTCGAACGGCTTCCAGCTCCTTGTACCTGAAAAATAGAAAAGGAAGGAAAGGGTGGCCCCCAAGGGGCTCAGCACCTTTGCTGGTATGGTAATCCCGCAGCCCGCATGCTACCGGGCCACGCACAACTATTTGTCGTCTTAGCATGCGGTTGATTACATTAAAATCATGCATGTACACCCATAAACACACAACACATTATAATCCACAACAATGGTCTCAATAAATACAGACAATACATCTACGCTTAATAAACCACTCTTTGTGTTCTTTGACCCTAGAGTGTTTCTCCTCTAATGGAGCTATCTCCTCAATAGACGACACTTACCCACTAGTCGGGGGTTATCCATAAACGTCTCTTTTGTAAACTGGGATTCATATCCATGATCCACATACTTCACATAACAACTCATTCCACATTTTCACACGTACATATAACGCCGCATCGCAATAAGAATTGCAGCGCAACAATAACACATAACATAACGGTAACGGTTCTCTTTACAAACCGACCTGAACATAGTTAGTTAACTTGGAAGCCCAGAGAATGAATATACCCTCATGATAAGCTTTTTACATCACTCATTACCGTCTTGTTAGTCGGACGAGTAACTTAACATAAAGATGGATCTGATATAGTGATCCGAACACACCGTACATAATCCCCAACAGATGTGAGTCAAAAGCCTTGGTTAAGCTCAGGGGTGATTGAAGACCAACGAAGGAAAACAACCAACAGAGAGGAAGCTGAAGAAACTGTATACATCAACTCCCAAACAACGCGCGACTGGAACTACCGGATTCCTCACCCCCCATAATATATAAATATTCACAGATAAAGACTCCGCTGTGGAACCTATCACATCAGCACACAATACAGTATTACAACTAAGTTAATCATACAAAGGAGGGTCATACATTTACAACAAAATCACACACAACATCACACAACTAACTCACGCATAGCCGTGGTTAGAACGCCCCCATGGTTCGGGTCGTTGAAACCGAATACCGATCTCTTATGTGATCCTAGAGTCGGTTAGTTAAGCTTAACACATATTCGTGGTTAAACGGTATCGGAACTAAACTCGCCACATAAACGAATTACTGTAAACTCATTACATGATTTTATCTTATAACGTGGGAAACATACAGAAAAACACATTGGCATACAAGCCGGTGTAATCCGTAGTAGTACTCAGGTTGCAAGAAAACCATACCTGTCACCGGAGTCCACTCTATCATGTCCACTTATGTTCCTCGAACAATTCTCGAACAACTGGTAACATTACATTTACTTTCATTAACATAGGGGTAACTTGATTGCTTAAAGTCTAATTGTGACAGCCCAGCCCAATCAACCCACATGTGTGATATTGTCCGCTTTGGCACACTGGCCGCACAGATTTGTTCCTGGGTTTCACCCCAAAACGCGTCACACAAGGAAGAGGTATCCATGCACTATAAGGCACACTTTGTTCTCCTCCTCAATCGATGTGGGAGGTAGCCCATCTCTGGGGGCTACACTCCGTTTCTTCCCCCTCACGGGAGCCTAGCATCCTCGCTAGCACATCGACCTGGGTCCGGCTTTGATACCATCTGTAACGGCCCAGCCCAATCAACCCACATGTGTGATATTGTCCGCTTTGGCACACTGGCCGCACGGATTTGTTCCTGGGTATCACCCCAAAACACGTCACACAAGGGAGAGGTATCCATGCACCTATAAGGCACACTTCGTTCTCCTCCCCAATCGATGTGGGAGGTAGCCCATCTCTAGGGGCTACACTCCGTTCTCCTCCCCCTCACGGGAGCCCAGCGTCCTCGCTAGCACATCGACCTGGGTCCGGCTCTGATACCATCTGTAACGGCCCAGCCCAATCAACCCACATATAGATATTGTGGGTTGATTGGGCTACCTCCCACATCGATTGGGGAGGAGAACGAAGTGTGCCTTATAGGTGCATGGATACCTCTCCCTTGTGTGACACGTTTTGGGGTGAAACCCAGGAACAAATCTGTAACGGCCCAGCCTAATCAACCCACATGTGTGATATTGTCCGCTTTGGCACACTGGCCGCACGGATTGTTCCTGGGTTTCCCCAAACCGCGTCACACAAGGGAGAGGTATCCATGCACCTATAAGGCACACTTCGTTCTCCTCCCCAATCGATGTGGGAGGTAGCCCATCTCTGGGGCCTACACTCCGTTCTCCTCCCCCTCACGGGAGCCCAGCGTCCTCGCTAGTACATCGACCTGGGTCCGGCTCTGATACCATCTGTAACAGCCCAGTAATCAACCCACTTTGTGATATTGTCCGCTTTGGCACACTGGCCGCACAGATTTGTTCCTGGGTTTCACCCCAAAACGCGTCACACAAGGGAGAGATATCATGCACCTATAAGGCACACTTCGTTCTCCTCCCCAATCGATGTGGAGGTAGCCCATCTCTGGGGGCTACACTCCGTTCTCAAAGGCCTCTCACCAGAGTGGCCCAGCGGAAGCGGGAAGCCCTCTACTCGGTGGATATTGTCCCTACTTTTGGGGTTTTGTTCCGGAGGGTGATACTAACACCTCCCAGAGCCTCACACAAGGCAAGAGTATCCCCACACCTATAAAGTGTGGTTCGTGCGCTCTCCCGATCGATGTGGGAGGTGACCCCTACACTGGGTACACACTCTACCCCCCTTGGGAGCCCAGCGTCCCCGCTGGCACACCGACCGGGGCCTGGCTCTGATACCATCTGTAACGGCCCAGCCCAATCAACCCACATGTGTGATATTGTCCACTTTGGCACACTGGCCGCACGGATTTGTTCCTGGGTTTCACCCCAAAACGCGTCACACAAGGGAGAGGTATCCATGCACCTATAAGGCACACTTCGTTCTCCTCCCAATCGATGTGGGAGGTAGCCCATCTGTGGGGGCTACACTCCGTTCTCCTCCCCCTCACGGGAGCCCAGCGTCCTCGCTGGCACATCGACCTGGGTCCGACTCTGATACCGAACGGAGTGTAGCCCCCAGAGATGGGCTACCTCCCACACGATTGGGGAGGAGAACGAAGTGTGCCTTATAGGTGCAGGATACCTCTCCTTGTGTGACGCGTTTTGGGGTGAAACCTAGGAACAAATCTGTGCGCCCCCAGTGTGCCAAAGCGGACAATATCACACATGTGGGTTGATTGGGCTGGGCCGTTACAGATGGTATCAGAGCGAACGGAGTGTAGCCCCTAGAGATGGGCTACCTCATCGATTCAGACGATTGGGGAGGAGAGAACGAAGTGTGCCTTATAGGTGCATGGATACCTCTCCCTTGTGTGACGCGTTTTGGGGTGAAACCTAGGAACAAATCGTGCGGCCAGTGTGTCAAAGCGGACAATATCACACATGTGGGTTGATTGGGCTGGGCCGTTACAGATGGTATCAGAGCCGGACCTAGGTCGATGTGCTAGCGAGGACGCTGGGCTCCCGTGAGGGGGAGGAGAACGGAGTGTAGCCCCCAGAGATGGGCTACCTCCCACATCGATTGGGGAGGAGAACGAAGTGTGCCTTATAGGTGCATGGATACCTCTCCCTTGTGTGATGCGTTTTGGGGTGAAACCCAGGAACAAATCCGTGCGGCCAGTGTGCCAAAGCGGACAATATCACACATGTGGTTGATTGGGCTGGGCCGTTACACTAATGCTCATTGCTAACCCTGTTACTAGTTAAATAACTCCACATTTATAACTTGTTTTACTTTCACATTTTTTTACAACTTTTCACCCACTAAATTGTCATTATAACTCACTTAACATGTCTTGAACAACCTTATAACATCATTACTTAACAATCCCCATCATTACACATCATTTTCCAACCTTAAACAACATTTTTAGAGTGGTCCGGGACTTGGTACTTACCTTAAGTCCCGGACCAACACATTAGAAAACTCTCGGGCGATTTTACAGGGTGGTCCGGGACCTTTTACTGACCCCAAGTCCCGGACCAAGACATGTATGCAACTCTTGGCCCGTTTTTGGTATGTGGTCCGGGACCTTAACCTGGAACCAAGTCCCGGACCAAAGCTATAGAATGCCATATCTTGCATTTTCAAACCTTGTTCAACTTGTTCTCTTCACCCATTGTTCACCCATACTTCACACATGAACTTAGGCATATTCTAATACCAAAATATCACTTTGATTCACCTTAAAACATTGTCCAACTTGTTACTCACTTTTCTTACAAAATCTCTTAACACTTGTAACATTTTCCATTTGGTTTTCTAAGTGGTGTTTCACCTATAATGACCACTATACCAAAATGTTTCCTCACCATCACAAATCATCTCCCAAGCATCTTTTCTTACTAACTAAATCTCCTTTTTGACACCTTCTAAAATTCCTTTCTCAAATCCTTACCTAAACACCACTCCCTCCTTGTACATCAACATTACCTAAACCTTAAACAAACTTCTTCAAGACTTTAGTACATCCTCAAAAACACTCATTGAATTTCTAGAACTTCTAAGGTAATACCTAAATCCTTACAACACTCTAAAACACCTTAATACATGTTTTCTTCCCTAGTAAGACATTTACTCTTTCCTAACACTTCCTAGTTTCACCAAGGCTCATTTAAACACTTAAAACCTCTTGTACATTATCCAAATTTTGCCATGGGTTCTACTAGCACATCAACACACCAAAACACATAGGTTTCACCATTAAACATTCAAGAACATCTAAATCCATCAAGAACATTCTCACACACAAAACTTCACCCAATTTACACTACATCACAATATAGTGCATAATTTAAATTGCTTGGCACTTAGGCCCTTAAATAACATGGCTCCTAGGCCCTTAAATTGCATGGCTCTTAGGCCCTTAAATTGCATAAACCTTAAACACTGAATTTCCCACATAAATAATGCCTTTGACCTGCAATTACATACAACAACACATATGCCCTTTAATAGTTTCCTTGAGAGCATTTTACTAGGTCATTCACCATTGGCTCCTTAGGTATTTTATTAAGCAAATCAAGCTCACTTTTCCTAAGGCATTTAAACTACATTGAGATAGTTTGTTTACCTCTTTTCCTCTCAAACTTCTTTCTTGTTTCCTTGAACCAAAAATCAGCAAGGAGTTTGATAACTTTTCAACTTTCTAATCAATATACATATAAGGGTAATGAGCATCAAGTTTCATACTTAAACTCACATATAAACCCTAAATTTACATAAGTGTTTTTAAACACTTAAAATAGCAAGTTTGCCTTTGAATTGAAGGAGAACTTTAAAGTAACAAGAGAGGGGACTCCACCAAGTCCTTGAATGATTGGAATGAAGCTAGAACAAAGCAAGGTAAAGGCGCCATTAATGGTGATTTTCGGTCAACACCAAAAACATGGAGGAAATGTTGTTTTTTCTTTGAGTTTCCTTACCTTGAAGCAAAGGAGAACAATTAGATGTAAAAATATGAGCTCAAGCTCCTCCCATGGAGATTTCTCTTGGCACTGAAATGGAGCTCTTTGAGTTTTGAGAAGATAGAATTGAAGAGCTTGACAAGACTAAGAGAATGGTGGTCTTGGTTTTTTCTTTGGTTAATGGAGCTAGGAAATATAAGCTATGGAAGTTGAGAAATGGTGAAGTTGCTGTAGCATACCGATGGAGAAGGAAGAAGAAGATTGGAGACCGTGGGAAATGAAGAGGAAAAAAGAGAATGAGAAGGAAGCTTGCTTTTGGGAGATATTAAGCTAAAAGCAAATAGTAACTTTTGTTTTATCATTTACTTAACTTATTTATTTGTTTAGGTGTGGTGAGTCACCCATGAAAACCGGCCCCCTTAGTGTTTTAGGCTAAGTCATGGTCTTTGTTGACCAACAAGACAACTTATATTGACTTATTATTTAAACTAGCTTATTTTTGTTACTATTCACAAACTAAGGCACTTAATTGTGAAATTTTTTATTTCGCATTGATTTAGACTTCCTAATGTGATACTAAGTAGTACACATGTAATTAAAGAGTATGATGGACATTTAGCCACTCAAAACTCATTTACAAGACAATTTTTCAAAAATGTGCTTTAAGACTCCTTAAAGCACATTTTGTGTTTTTAACTTGTTTTCAAGCTTGGTTTTCTTTAGTAATTGATTTAATATGTTCATTAACATGTAAATAAGGTATAGGTATGACCTTTAGGTCCTATACAAACTTATCCAAGCTTAGAGCACATTTCGCCCATATTGGCTTTAAGGTATTTATTTTATGTTTTGTTTAGTTTAATTGTCTACCAAAGTCTCCTAAGGACTTAATTAGCCTTATTAAATCATAATTGCTTGTTATAAAGTCTTGGTAGGCTCTTTGGGTCCTAACCAAGTTCCCTTCAAGCTTAGAGCATGTTTTGCTCAAACTGTGTCTTAGTGTTTTATTGTGTTTTTACTATGGTTTAATTGTTCACTAATGTTTCTAAGGCACTTTTTAGCCTTAATATACCATAGTATAATGTTTAAACAACATATCAAGGTTTGGGGTATTTCAATATTAGTTTAGTCTTTTATATTTTTCCCAACATATAAGGTTCTTTAATCAACTATACTTTAATTTTTGGTTACATTAAAAACCATATATTATAATATATCTTAGGAAAAATTTAGAATTACAATTTTTAGACCTATTTCCTCTGGTCTAAAAATTCGCAAATTTAATATATAGTAACTATGATATTTTAGACATATTTTAAAAATTTTATTTCATAAAAATATCTTGAGTAATTATCTAAATAAATCCAAAATACTCAGAACTTACAAAAATTATAACTTACGTTTAATAACTCAAAATCCATATTAAATTACATCAAAATAAACTAGATTTTATAAGGAATCTATGGTTAAAATTTCGTGTCAAAATACATTAGGGAAGGACATTAAATAAATTCAACAAGTTAGGGTATTATTCTGGGTTTATTATTAACTTAAAACTTCTACGTTTTAATCGCGGCCGTCCGTCCCATCTAACTACGATCGGACGGCCCTGGAGCATCGAGTTCATCACCGAAAAGGGTTTAATGTCGAGTACGAATTCGACGTTTTCTCATAATCTACAGAACCAAATCTTTTATTTCTTGTTTCATTAAACTTGAAATTCAACAACGATTCTAATGGTACCAATTTTACGACCTATGGTGCACGAAATCGAAAAATCAATTCTGGGTTCGAAGTTAGGGTTTTATGTCAGTTCGAATTTTGATTTGTCAAATTCTCTTAGTATAGCGCATAATAGACGAAACTGAAATGTGGGTTTGACCGGTAATGAAATTCTGAATGACAAGAACGGGACAATTAGATTGGAAACTCACCGGAATTGCGCCAACAAAGAAATTCGAGTTCGGGTTTTCTGAAAAATTTTGACTTTTACGAGTGTTCGGGTAGCCAACTTTGCAACTATATAAATTACCGTATAAATCGATTTAGGACGTGTTATTTGGCTCAATCGAAAGAGGAGATATAGATCTACAGATTGATAGCAAGAACTTAATCTAATTTGCAATATACAGAATGAAATCTAACCCGAAAGTTACGAGTTTATACCTTGCGTTTCTCTATGATTTTATGTGAGTGACAAAACGGGAACTTTAGACGCTTCGTTCTTGCACACGGTTGGGAATTAGCCTTGGGTGTAAACATAAGAGTTGTAGAGGGATTAGGGATCTACATAACAAGCTAAAGAACACGAATTTTCACTGAGAGACGAAGAAGTTATGACGAGACAAAGTTACCTTACCGATTCGGTTTTCTGGAAATCTGGGTTGCCGGTTTTAGGGAGACTACTTCAGATCGAATTTGCTGTTGATGTAGAAGAAGTTAGGTTGTGTATGAGTTATGGTTGGAAATAAGAATTGTAGGAGAAGAGAATGGAGAAGACGGCTGTAACGCCCCTATTTAAAATAAATACAGCGGAATAAAAACTCTAATGGCGATTACAGATCATCGGGTTCCAAAACACCCAGTACCAACCTCACCAATTACAACCATTACAATTATCTAAGTTACGGTCTGAACTCAAGAAAACAACGTAAACAAAATAACTCTCCACAAATCCTAATTCCCATCCTAATCTCATGCTCTCGTGGCCACCTGTATAAACAATTCGTACCTGCAAGATGAAACCAAGCAGCCCACCCCGGGAGGGGTGAGTCAGTTCCCTGGAATGGAACTGGTACAATTCTCTAAAACAATATTTAAAACATACTCTTCAAAATAAACAGTAACTTGAAATCAAACTCTTGAAAGTAAAACAGGGAAACAAGGCACTTTAAAATCACCAAGACAAAGATAACAAGTTAAGGATAAAGATAAATAATAGAAAGGTAAAGTTAGTCAATCCAAAAACCACACCATGAGTTAGTGAACATCCAATGCTCAAATTAGAACCAATTCCAGTTAGGAGTAGAAAGACCCAAGTAGTCACAAGGACTAGGAATGGAAAGATAGATATCCAAGAACCAACAACTCAAGAGTGGAATAAAACCAATTGGGAGAGATGGCCCCCACCGCCAAGTACGTCCTTTTAGGACAAGGGATATACAGCCCCTCACTGTTCACTACGTCCCTTTTTGGGACAGGGGATATACAGCCCCTCACTGTTACCATTGAAGACGCGCGCACGTCGAAACATCAAGACCCAGCTCATGGATGAAACGATATCAAAGTCAAAAAGAGAATTACCAAGATTGTCCTTTTTCATATTTCCACTAGATCACTAACTACACCAGAGCAATACCAAAACACTCAGTCCTACAGAGTGCAGAAGCGTAAACCCTAGGCAGTTAATGTCTAATGAAACAACCAAAGAGAAGGAACCAATAACCACAAAAGTTTCACATTCAAGGCTCAGTTAGTCACAACAAGCTGAGTTAGCCACACAACAGTTTCCTTTTGAAATTCCTTTAAACTCAGTTAGCGTTTGTCAAAAACATCCCTTAAGTCTTGTAAGGAAAGCATAAGAGTACGAGAAATTGTACCTGGATAACGTTGTAGCAGTTCTAGTCAACTTGTGCAAACAATCAACAGTACTTTGAAGAATATTAAAGGTAGTCTATCATCAATCACTTGTAGCCTACGTGTTATACCCAAAATTTCACCCCCCCGGAAGAGAGTCTCTACTAATAGGCTAGTAGTGAGGGTTCCCGGTTCAATCGGCACATTTCAGAGTACTAGGGACAGCTTAGTCATCTCCAGGGGCACTTTCGTAATTTTTCAAGGCTCCTAAGCCCCCTATAGGCTTTCTCTCTCCTCCAAATAAGGGTCAAATCAGTTCCAAATGCTTTGAAATTTTAATCCATGACAGAGGATGACATTTGAAGCATAATGGCGTTGGAATTTTGATTTTTCGAATTTCCAATAATTTTCTAGCAATTTCTGATTGAATATGACGAGAAATTGAATTTAAAAATATTCCAATATTCAAAAAATTTGATTCCACTTTAGAAAATTCAGAAATATCATCCTTTACCCATGTGTAAAATTTCATAATCAAATTCCTTTTGGAAGCCCTTGAGCTAAAACGTCAGTAAATCTCAGTTTTTACCGGATTTTTCTATCTTTAAGGAAGCCTATATAAGGAACCTTATCCAATGATCAAATCATAACCTCAAGAACCCTAGACCCAAAGAAGGCAGCCGTCTCATTCTCTTCACGTTTTTGCATATCCAAGCACCAAATCACATCAAAAATCCCCCGAAATCACTATCTAAACACATTTTTCAACTCCCAACACATCAACAATCATCAAACATCAACCAAACCGCCTCCAAAACGTGAAGAACACCTTCAACAGTCAACAACCAGAAGCTCGGGTCGAACTCAATCCGGAACCGGCACCATCGAAGCCTCCGAAGAATCCCGACGTGAAGAATCCTCCTGAATTCGAAGGTAAAACAGGTTGCAATTCTACTTTTCTAACTCTCCACGACCTTATTAACTCTCTGTCAAATTTTGGGTTCAAACTAACCTTTTTACGCTTCTGTATTGCTAATTACTTTTGTTTCTGCCTTGTTACTTGTTCGTCAAGTTTCGTACATAATTCGACTTCAAACTGCAATCTTTCAATTACTAACGAATTGTATACCTTTCAGGCTACACGTGCATAAATTTTGAGCCGAAAACACCTTCGGGAACCACCATAAAACCCCTGTCCGTGGGTGGTCCGGGACCTCGGACCTATGGTCCGGGACCACGGACGGGTTGTCCGTGGCCACGGACACCCACGGACGGCGGCGGGATTTTAAAATTTTAAAAATTTAGGTTTTGCTAAAGTATGTCCGGGCCTACGGACGTCCTGTCCGTGGCCCCGGACTTTTCCAATTTTTGTTTTTCTGTTTAATTCGACTTTTATTTTCACATAGATTAACTAGGGTCCGTGGTTACGGACATTAGGTCCGTGGCTACGGACGGAAACAAAATTTGACCTAATTCTGCCTCCGAAACCCTAGTTTAGGTAATTTCAACTTTCACTTTTATTTTCAGTCAAAAATGCTAAAAAACAAAAAAAACAGAAGCTCGCGCACTTAGGTTAAAACGACTCGTAATAAGCCGTAATTAAACTAAGTAGAGGAAAAAACGAATTCTAGGGGTAATGAAAGTAATTGAACCCTAATTAAGTCGAATATCAAGCCCCCGAACCCGAACTCTACCTTTCCTAATTTATTCTAGGTAAAAATTAGGTGGCGACTCACAATAGGTTCCAGTGAGCTAGCATAGGTTTTAATAATTATTGTTATATGACATAGTTATTAACCTTAGGTTATAAGTGGACCTAAAACCCGACTAGATCCCAATCAACTTAATCAACATAGGATAGGGTTTAAAATCGAGGCTCACACTACGTTAAGCTAAAATAACCTCCTCACTCTTTTTCTAAGTCCCAATTGTCTTTTAAGCCCTCACTTAAATGTTAGGTATAACCTTTGACGTGTCTTAGAATGTTGTATAACTCAAGGTTGTAAGACCAAGGAATGTATTTTATTAACACTTGTTAATTGTTCCACTCTTATCCACTTTACCCATACTTAACCATAATTCTCACACTAAAGACCTTTATAACATAAGTGCATTATATGTTATTCAATCAATCTTAGAATTTCAATAATAATCTTAAGCTCAATACTTTTATTCATAATTTAGAATAAACATTGTATTATGACCTATGATGGATTCATCTCAGAATACTATACTGTTATTTCACAATGTAAAGATTATGTATTTTATTAATATCTACCAGATAATCCATTATGATTAAGTCTTCCCCTTAACTTAATTATGATCTACATCCTGTATATTGGAATCATAGTTGTTGTAGATGCATTTTAGTATAACTTAATTGAGTTACTAAACTCATTTATCTTATCTTTAGTTCAGAAAGACTTTTATTACAACCATCTAATAATCTTGTCATAAGATGTTAAATTACTTTTCATCTTGAAACAACTATATTACAGTTAACTTAGACTTATCAAACTCTCACATTTAATATTCACAAGGTATATTATATGCTTAAATTATTTATAAAACCCAAAGTTTCAAAGGAATAACTTAATAAATTAATTCCCTTTATTATATTTTAGGATAAGCATTATATCTTAACATAAGGTAAAATTTATCTAAGAATTAAATCCCCATTCATAAGTGAAATGAATTGCCAGCTATTTAATAAGATCATATATTCTGAAAATTCTCATATTTTATATTCAAATAACATATCAATATTTCCCATTACCGTAAAGTATATCAATATAATATCTTATGTAACTCGGTTCCATCTGATTAAAGGTTTAAAGTTTAAATATCTAATTTTATTTACAAACCTTTTACAAGTTCTAGCTATTAACTACAACACTTATTTATAAACTCACATTCTAAACATTGGTAGTTAATGTTATAAATGTATTTTATGTGGCTTATCTACTTCTAAGAAACTTAAAGATTATTATCTAGATCAATTCCCTAATCATAGTTTAATATAGTTTTACATCACAATCCTTTTAATGATTTCATCCTAAAACATTAAGTCATTATTGAATACTATATACGTTATGAAATGATTAAATCTAGACTTATAAATCCACTTCGCATTTAGATAAAAGTATTTCATTACTTTATTATTGTAACACCCCTACCGCTAATACCGTCATTACCGTACCATACTTACCTTCGCAGCGGATATTACTTACTCGACGGCGGGTGTACAATGCCGTTAGTCACCCACGTGACTAACAAGGCGGTTACAATACTACTTACTATCGGTCTGATGAACATGAACATACCGAGTACTCTACACATTACATTACTTCCCATTGCATGCTCATCCATAATACATACACAACTCCATTATGATACTATACCGAGTATACTACAACCCTTAAATTACTGTTACCGTTTAAACTTCCAAATTCGCATACAATACAAGTACCAATCCCTACTATACAACTACCATGCTTACGTAGCAGTCCCCGTCCTACTCTCTCGAACGGTGATCAGCTTCGGGTACCTGCACACTAAAAATGGTCCCCCGAAGGGGTCAGCTTACGCTGAATATGAAATTCGCATATACCGCGTGCTACTACCGTACGGTCCATCCACTACCGACTGGTCTTGGGTCGAATAACCGAATGGAGTTCATTCGCACTGCGAGTTCATTTACATGCATACATACATACTCATACTACCAACAATACATGCATATACATACAATTCCAATACTTACCAAGGAAGACAGTTCGATAGTCAACCATTCGTACTAGTTACTTACTCGTTGCTACTTCGGGGTTGTTCGATATTCATTACACTACTCCTAACTACTCCTCACTTGTTGCTCGTTACTTACTCTTACATACTCATCACTCCATGCTCATATCCTTACTCGTACATGCTCTTTACTCCATACTCGTTACTAATGCTTGTGCATACTCGCTACTCAGTACTCCTTACTTACTTATACGTACTCAATACTTACTGCTTACTCATACATACTCAATACTCGGTACTCATCACATACTCATACTCACTTCTTACTCAATACTCTTTACTTCTCATACATACGCAATACTCGTTACTCATACTTTGGTCTCTGGGCTGAGTCATACTGAAGACTCGCCACCGGACCTACAATACGAGGGCTGTACGATCAGCTCCTCAAATACTCAAATGTCCGTACTACCGGACTACTCGTATTCCCAACACTCTTCTCTCAGAGTATAATACAATCTTACAGATTAGCCTAGAAGTATCTCTCTCGATAACCTCCACTGGCTTAGGGAATTACTACTGTCTAGTATCCTCAGGTTTAAGGGTTTCCCCAACATATCGGATGCTCTCATATACGGGACATACTTACATTAGTCGGGTCCTCTCATAATGGGTCGACCAATTACTAAGGGGTTTGGAGATCCCTCATCATTCTTCACTACTCTCATGGTTCATGTTTGTACCAAGATTAGTTCCTCTACCAGAGGTTACTTACTTACTTCCACTACTTATTGTGTGTGGATTATTCATTTCGATTCTTCTTCCGTTATCGGGAGGTTGTTACTCCCGTACACTCTCTCACATTCTAGTGAGTTTATTGGGTTGCGTTATCGTTGTGATTCGATAGTTTAGTGCGTTGTTATTGTTCCATTGTCTCACAATAAGACTCTTACTACGAGTCATTACATACAAGACTCATCTATGAGTCGATCTACGCACCAAGTAAGCCACACAATCAATTCAAGAAAGGTTAGCTCATGCAACATACAGCAAGACATGCAAAGAAAGGCAATAAACCGTTTTCATGCTTTAGTCTTGATTAGCCGGCATACAGCACACAAATCAATGTAACTCGGTTAGCACGTGGGGCATGAGAAAATCATACCTTTCACCGGGGTTAGCTCTACCGTGTGTTCCCTCGTTCCTTGGTTCACACTTGTTCCTCTGATAATGTTCCAACATTATTAATACTATATTCTTACAATACACAAATAATCGCTACTCCCGTATTTACCCCGTTATCCCGGTGTACTTAACGTTCTTATACTTACCACTTCCTTACTAATCCTCTTACTTGTTTCCCATTTCATACTTATTGCTTTACCATTAATGTTACACTAATGGTGTATTACCAAGGTCCTTTATATATGTATATATCCTTATATATACATACATATGATTACTATGTTACTTTTTTTTTTTTTTTTTATAAGTTAGGGCCGACCGACCCACCGACCGACCCAACCCTTTGGGTCGGTCCATTCCAGTAAGTTTTCCGTCTTCTGAAATTGTCCCGACCGACCCAGAACTGTTCCGACCGACCCATACACCTCTGGGTCGGTCCATTGCCGAGAGTTTCGGGTCTGTTGTCCAAGCTCCGACCGACCCACCGACCGACCCACCTCTGGGTCGGTCGAAGTGCGAAACTTCGACAACAGAAAATTCGAGTCCGACCGACCCACGTCCGACCCACGGCCCTGGGTCGGTCCATTCCCGAGAGGTTTATTTTCGTTACCTAAGCTCCGACCGACCCACGGTCCGACCCAGACTCTGGGTCGGTCGGTAGCAGAACTCTGCTACAGACTTTGTTTCTCAATTCTTTCCTTACCCATTCCTTCCCCAATCTTTCTACATGTAATCCCACATGATATAATGCCATTTAGGCTTCCTAAAATACCTCATTTCGTCCACCAATTCCATTACTAAATCCATGAGACAATTTACACAATTTCCTCACCTCCTTTCAACACCTACAACAGTTTTTCATTCTTAATGCTACAGATTTTTACAACTCAATTCTCCATCCAATACTTCCTCAACCAATGTCATTCCTAGCATTCTACATATCTCTACTTACCATACCAATTCATCCCCAAGTCAATACACTTTCTATACCCAAGTTCCAACACTCCTTTTTCCAAATTCTGCACATTAAATTCTTCCTAGTTTCACAATACATTTTGATGCCTCCCTTGCTACAGATTTTGTAGCTTAACTCCACATACTACTATCACCTTTCCATGGCTTCCAAACATCCTTACTATCCCCAGTACATACCTTGGTTTTTCCCACTCACCAAGTCATTCCTTAATGCACAATTCCTACCGAAATTTTGCCATAACTCATCTACCCTCCTTACTTATTCACACACATCCTCTCTCATCAAATTCATACCTATTCTAGCCAAACCACAAGGGTTCTACCAGCACACATATACAATCCCAATACAACAATACTCCTTCAATCACAATAATAATACATATACAATTGTACTTGGCTCTAAGGCCTACAATCCACATACTTACTCCTAAATACACAAATTCACAATTCTCAATACTAGTACAAGGTTTTGGGTTCTTTAAATGTTTTGCCCATTCCCATTACACTAATGCAATAAAATTTACATTAGGAAGGAGCTCTTACCTTGAGCTTTTATTTTCCTTCTTTCCTTTCCAATCCTTCTTCTCTCTTTCTTGCTCAAACCGATCACATGGGGAATGGAGTTGCCAAACTCCATTCCCATCACCCCAAGCACATAAAACAAGCATAATTAATACTAACCCTTAGATTATGCTAGTTCATTGAAGTGTTAAAATAAATTTCTAGGGTTTACCTTTAGAGTGCTTTAGGAGGGGTTTTAGCCCTTGGTTCAAGAAGAAGAATCCACCACCATTGCTAGGTGAAGTTGATGCTCAAAAGAAGAGAGAAAACAAGGCATTACAAAGGGGCTAAAAATCGGTTTCCAAGGAGGGTGGAGGAAACTTAAACCTTTTGTAGAGATTTTTACCTTGTTGGAGAGGGAGACCCAAGCTTCACAATGGTGTGTTTTCTCTTCAAATGGGGAAAACCCATGGAGATGAAACTCATCCTTTTCGAATTTTGAAAAGATAGAAATGTAGAGGAGGATGAGGGGATTACAAATATGTAATTTATTTTTGATTTGGAGCTCACATGTGGATGGAGCAAGGGGAGAAGAAGAGGAAGCCATTGTTGTTTCCTTTGGGCTTCAAAATCGCCACCAGAGAGAGAGAGGAGGGAGGAGCCGATGGAGAAGGAAGGAGGGAAGAAGAGAGAAGAGAGAAATGAGGGGGAGAGAGAAAGGTAAGTTACTTTTGTACTTTTTATTTTATTTTGCTTTTTGACTCATTATTTGTCTAGCTAGTGTGGGTGTGTGAGAGGGGTTTATTTACCTGTTAAAAAAACGGCCCTCACTGTATTACTAGCTGGAGCGTTTTTCGTCTTTTACAGAAAGCGCTCGTTATTTTACCCGGTTTTGATACTATTCAATAACCGGGCCCGTTTCCGGAATTTTCTCGTTTCTTTATTTTTACTGGTTATTAAGCTTCCATAAACACTTAATAATTATTATTCGATGATTTATAATTTTTACGGGTCTGTTTGACCACTTAAAATCACGTTTTCGGGTTTCCTCGAAAAACGTGCGCTAGAGCTCTTTTAGCGTTTTGATACATTTTTGGTTCCGTTTTCTTCGGGAATCATTCCCGTATACTGATTAGGCATGGATGAGCCTTAGGAATACTTACAATGCTATAACCGAGGTCTCGTACCTCCTATGGTTATTTAACGCTCATTCTAGCGTTTTCCGCTTTCTAAGCGTTTTTCTCATTTCTTTGGATTTATTTCTTACCAAAAATTACTTAGGCACTATTAGGCCCTTAATACTATATTAGAATAATATAATCACCATATTTAAGTTCGGGGTATTTCAATTATTGATTATGTTATAAGATCTATTTGTGTAACATTTTGTGAAATCTAATTACAAATTTTTCTAAGTGTTAACTTATTAATACTTAACCCAATTTAGACTTACATTATGGTCGTTGACTAATACTATACATGTATTTTAACACGGTTATATAAAATCTTAGAAATTCAAAGATAACTCTTTAAGTTTAATAATCATAATTTAATACCGCCCCATATAACATTCTTTTATTAGTATATGTAGAGGTTTAGTTTATCTCATTAATTCCTTCATATTATATTTTCTATAAGGTATTTTATTTCTTTTATTTATGTTTAGTATATATATATACTAGGATTTATTCAAGACATTCTTTATGTAGTTTTATTGCATTTAATTATTTATATTAACTTTTACACATATCTATATCCAATATATGTTTTCATAAAATAAAGTATTTTCCTTAGTTCCAATTAAGTATATTAACCTCCACATTATACAGTTAGTATAAATATAGATTAATTAAATTCCTTATTTTAACATATGTTACTATTTTATTTCTTTTTATATATAGGTGTAATATATATATTTTCCCATAGTTTTAATTAAGAATATTAACTCCCTTATAATACAATAAATAAAATGTAGAATAATTAAATTCCTTGATTTAACATAAGTTCCTATTTTAATTCTCCCATATAAGTATATATATACATATATGTAAATAATTTCACTTCTCTTAGAAGCTAATACCCAAAACATTTATAAACATACTGTTATAAAATGCTAATTTAGTTTTCCCTATTTTTCCCAGCTTAAAAAGTTTATTAACAAACCATACTTAAATTTTTGTCACATTAAAAACCTTATATTATAAGTTATTCTTAATAAAAATTCATAAACACAATTTTTAAACCCATTTACCATTGTCCAAAAATTCCCAAATTAAATATATAGTAGCTATAACATTTTAGACATATTATAAAATTTTTATTTCATAAAAATATCTTTTTTATTTAACCAAATAATTCCATAACACACGTAACTTGCAAAAATCATAACTTACGTTTAAAAATTCCAAAACCATATTAATGGACATCCAAATATACTAGATTTTATAAGGAATCTATGGTTAAAATTTCAAGTCAAAATACATTCGGGAAGGTATTTAAATTAATTCAACAAGTTAGGGTTTAATTCTGGAAATATTAAAACTCATAACCAACTTAAACTCTCCAGATCTAATCTCGGTCGTCCGTTTCTAAAACTTACGATCGGACGGCCACTGAGTCTCGAGTTCATCCCCAAACCCCAAGCGATACCCGAGTACTAAATCGCGAATTCCTCACAATCTACAGAACCAAATTCGATGATTTTTGTATCTATGGTTTCAAAATTCACTCCCGGTTCTAATGATACCAATTTTGTTAATTATAATGCTAGGATAAGGGATTTCAAATCTGGGTAAACTCGATTAGGGTTCATATCCGTTTCGAATCTAATTTCTACAAATTCTCTCAATGTAGTGCGTTATATGTTAAATTGATAGAGGGGTATGAATAGGAATGCAAAAACGAACAGCATTATCGGTTTAATTTGGTCGGAATCCAACCGGAGATGCGCCGGCAAGGCAATTCGAACTCGTTTTCTGGAAAAATTAGTATTTTTTTTGCTCTTCAAGTAGGCAACTTTAGACGCTTCTATCTCCCAAAAGATCGAGAACTGGCTTGAGGTTTCTTCATAAGAATTGTAGAGGAATCAGAGATATTTAAAACGAGCTATAGAACAAGAATTTTCGCCCATGGATGAAGAAGATATGATAGGACGAAGTTTACCTGTTCAACTGAAATTTCCGGATTTCTGGGTTTCCAGAACTCGGGGAGGCAACTTTCGATGCCTTTATCTTTCACCCTATTGAGAATAAGCCTTTGGTGTAAAAAGTAAAGTTGGAGAGGGATTAGAGATCTTCAAAACAAGCTAAAGAACACGAATTTGGGCTGAGAAACGAAGAAGTTATGGCGAGACGAAGTTTACCTGATTTCAGTAAAAACTGGAATTCTGGGTTACGAATTCACAAGGAGGCAACTTTAGATCGAGTTTCCTGTTGATGTAGAATGAGTTAGGTTGTGTATGAGTTATGGTTCGAAAGAGGGATTGTAGGAGAAGAGAATGCAAAAGACGGCACTCAAAAATTCCAAAAGATGAGAAAGTTATAGATGTCACAATTTAGGGCGAAATCTGTTGCGAAAATCGTGGAGATAAAAATGGCTAAGTGTTGGCGCGCGTATCCCGAGGCGCGCGGGTGAGTCAGCAGACTTGCCACATCAGCATCCTTTTCAAATTTGGCTCTAAACTTCATTTTATCATAACTTTGGCTAGGATGATCCGTTTTTGACGTTCTTTTATCAATCTTCATGGTTTCCATAACCTTTTTTATGGGTATAGGTTTCATGGGCTGGTTTTGACCATTTTCAAAAATCAACCCTAGCAAGGCTTAGAAGCTTTAGGGTTTCTAGAATTTATATTGACTTTTATGCTTCAAATCAATGCTCCAAATATTTCTAAAATCTTTATAATATATATTGGAGTGTCGGAATTTTTCCAAGATTTATTGACTTATAAATCTTGTTATTAAATTCATAATACCTTATATAAATTAATTTAAGTTGTATTATTATTTAGAATTTGTATAAGAATTCCCCTAAATAATTTTTAAAAATACCATACACTAATTTAGTGTTTAAAATATATTATTTAGGGTTTTATAAAAAATTAATTTAGGGTATTTCAGTAGATTCCCCTTAAAAGAAACTTCGACCCGAAGTTTAGAATCAACTAACAGTTACACACCGCTTCAGTGTGCTGACCAACTTCCATACCAATTCTTATTTCATACATTCCCATTTCCAAATTTCACGGGTTTTTATAAAAGAAATCCGTTAAATTAATTTAGATTAATTTAAGGGTATTTCAGTAGATCCCCCTTAAAGAAACTTCGTCCCGAAGTTTAAATTATCTACCAACTACTCACACCCTTTCAGGTGTGCGGGTAAACTAAGCACCAAGTTATATTACCAGCTCTAAAATGCATATCAAATAATCAAACCACTCAAGGATATTCATCCAATAACAATTCCATTCACAATTTCCATTCCAACATTCCCCATCCTTAAATAGGATCCATTCCACTCAGATCAACCATTAACCAAACCAAAATGTCTCATAGTTAGCATCCAGTTGATGCAAGATGTAAATGTCATTAACCACCACTCAGATACATTATCCAACAAGGTTGTCTCGAAAACCAATCACAACAATATGCATGGACCATACTAAACTTCCATACATTTAGTTTCTATTTTCTATAATTACTTGATGTTTATTTCAAACACCACATTCCAGGAATTCAACACCTTATTATCAAGCTTTGTTGTGACTTTAATTGCATTGTTGATTTTATCCATGATCGTTGTATATGTATGTATTTCTTGATTGTTTTGTGTCTGTATTTGTGTACACATGGTCTAACCATCATCCCAAAATTCAGTTGGTCACTCTTGTTAAATATGCTTTACGGGTTAATTGACTAGATAGTTAACATAGTATTTATTTCAATCATGGTCGTTTTATTGGACATAACCTTTTTGGTTTAGCACTCATCATTTAATGTTTACTGTTTGTTACTCATAATTTTCTTTATTTAAGACATTACGTGAAATTTGAATTTTTACTTTTGGTTCATTATCTGATGCATAATATCACTCGTTATTCTGGCTTGATTGTAATTAAATCTTTTAGTGTTCCCAACATATTTTCCTAACTCACTTTGCCTCTCTATTGGCAAAACAAAGTTTAGAATTCATCATTCATATAGTAGGTTAAGTTTTGAAAACGAAACATAGTTATATTTATATATTACTAAAATAACATTTTAGTTCACTCTTTATTCATTTAGATATTGAATGTAATAAGTATCAAAATCTTAAATTATGTGATTTGGAAAGTATTAATTCATAAAAGAAAATTCCATTATAATGTAATGTAATTATTCAAATGCTATCTCTAGAAGCATTTTATAACCTAAAGTCTCTTAGTTGTCATGGCTTGAAAATTCATGAACTTATTTAAATAGTATCATATACCGTATATAAAAAAAATTCAATGCAACTAAAATTTTCATGAAACCTTGTACCAAATTTATAACCTATATTATATTAACATATCAATTATATTAATCAAGCTATAAAGCAGGAGTAACATATTTGAGTAATTTAAAATAAATTCCATATCGTATAATAATCGTAGATAGTCTTTTAAAATTATATTCAAAGGTTTATTAGCCAACCATACGTTAAAAATTCATATTACATACCTTTTAAATTAGTTTCATGAGGTTCCTTTATCTTATATATATATATATATATATTCTGTGACTTTTTCAGTTTCAATTTTATTTTTTTTTTTATAATCAACCATAGTATTTTAGACGGTCATTAAGTATTTACTTCATAAAATTTACTTATTATATACTTCTATAATTTCCCTCGAGGTTGATTTTTAGAAAGTTCTTATTAATTAACGTGTAGCTCCAAAAGCTGATTTCTTTATCTTAAAATTGATTCTCAAGGTAGGAACTCTATATATAAATTTTTAAGTCAAATGAGTTAGTCTAGTGAAAACTCACTCACTCTTGATAATTATTTTCTTAAGGTTTGTTCTATGTAAGTATTCCTCTGATCATTAAATCTTAGTACTCTCTTAGATAATGGTGGCTTTTTCTTAATATCACTCTTAGTGTGACTTCTAAAATTTTATATAGGTATAACGTTAGACTTCCAAATAAACATGAATTCCAATCTTTAAGTAACTCTGAATTTTCCACTAGATGCTCAATATTCTAAGTATTTAAGAATCAATGATATTTAGTTTAGTACTATTATTCTTTCTTCACTCAGTCTTTAAGTGTAACACCCCTACCGCTAATACTGTCATTACCGTCCAATCTCCTTATACATCCATACTCACGCAGCGGATACATACTTACACAACGGTGGGTGATACATGCCGTTAGCCACCCACGTGACTAACAAGGCTACTACTACTTCTACATACAGCATTGGTCTGATGACCGGAATATCCGAGTACTACACACTTACAATACATACTCTCAATTACCAAAACAAATACTAGAACTTCCCATTCATTGCAATACTCCATAAGTTCAATACAATACAATACAATACACCGAGTTTACTAAGATCCTTATACAATTACAACACCTCCTTCAATTTCATAGGTACTCATCAAGAGTCTAACCACTACCCATTCCTCACAAACTACTTGCTTTCTAAATACAAGGGTGTGCCACTTAGTACGTTTCTACATTCTACTTCTAACTATCCAAGTGTAGCCACCGTCTCTTACCTTGACTATATCCGCTTCGGGTACCTGCACACTAAAAACGTTCCCCCTAGGGGGACAGCTTACGCTGAATATGACTTCCGCATACCCCGCGTACTAGCGAGGGTACGCCGACCACTTGGTCGAATACATGCAATTCATTTATTTCAAACATACATGCGTACATGCTCTCATACACCATACTACAATACTTTACGCAAGGAATACACACATACACTTCAATACATACAAGGAATACAATACAAGCCATCCAATTCATTCTTACCTTCTTCCGAAATACACATACGCTTTACATACACAAATACTTACGCAATACATACCCATTCCATACTCAATACATACACAATACCAGTAATTGTTAGCTTCATTTGTCCACCCGGGATAATCGGGTGGAGATTACTCTTTGCTCAGGGTCAATGACTTACACCAGCCAAGACCTTTACTCATACAATACTTACTTTACTTACTACATACTCAAGTTAAGTCGTCGGGACCTCCGGGCAGGGACTACACTGTCCCACCACCGGGCTTTACTTGGTTCACCAATCCAGGATGCTACCCATTTAAGGGGTTTGGGCCGTGGACCAGCTTACGAACCAGGAATCGGATCCAACCTCTTGTGTCTCCTCATCCTCACGCGTGGCTGAAACTATATCATACTTCTACTCATTCCAATTTACTCAATACTTACGTTAGGAGTTAGATGGTTAGGAATTAGTAGAAGTCATTCACATTCAAGCCACACAATAATACATTACTCCCACACCATACTCACAGGTACAAGGTACAATAAATATAAAGTGCACTACGAGATACGTACACACTTATCATCATCCAAACATTTCATGAATTATACAAATTGATTGTTCAAGATAAGCATATCAGGAACAACCTAAAGCAAGCACAAGCAAGTGCAATATAGTCCGATTCATGCATTTATCTTATTTAGGTGATCAAATAACACACAATCGGGGTACCAGGTTAGGATACAGAGCATAAAATCAGAAATCATACCGTTCACCATTGTACTTGTATCGACGTTCCTCCGTTCCTTTCCTTCCTCCGGTGTTCACAAATCAAATCCTATTATACATACAATCGAGTGATTAATCTAACTATCATTAACCTAACTCGATTACTCTTACGTTTTCTAATCCATACTTACTAAGTCCTTACACTTCTTATACTTACAATTTGTTTACTTACTTTTCATTACTTAGCAATGGTGTACTTACATATATATGTACATATGTATAGGTGGGTATACATATATATATATATATACACATACATACATACTAGGTATAATCATTTAGTTTTTTTTTTGTAAGTTATGGGTTCGTCCGACCCACCGTCCGACCCAAGCCCTGGGTCGGTCCCTTCCAGTAGGTTCACGTCTTCTGAAATTCCTCCCGACCGACCCAGAACTATTCCGACCGACCCATTCACCTCTGGGTCGGTCCATTACAGAAAGTTTCAGTCCCGTTGTCCAAGCTCCGACCGACCCACCGACCGACCCAACCTCTAGGTCGGTCGAAGTCAGAAACTTCGACAACAGGAGATTTTAGTCCGACCGACCCACGTCCGACTCACGGCTCCTGGGTCGGTCCATTCCAGTGTCTTTTATTCTCATTGCTTAAGCCCCGACCGACCCACGGTCCGACCCAGGCTCTGGGTCGGTCGGTAGCAGAACACTGCTACAGACTTTGTTTTTCAATTCCTTTCTTACCCATTTCTTCTTCAATCTCTACCAACACATTCCCAACATGTTTACCACTCATTTGATACTCTAATCACCTTATTTCATTCACCAAACTCATTACTCAATCCTCGATACACTTATACAATTTTCCTCATTTCATCCCAACACTTACATCAGTTTCTTCACACTAGTGCTACAGATTTTGTTTTCTCCATTACGCTACAGATTTCTCCCTCAATTCTTATCCTCCGATACTCCTTCAACTAATGCCACTCTTGGCATCATAACTACATTAATTCACATCCTAGCTCCATCCCACTTACAAGCTCCTTCCCAAATCTTCAAAGTAACAAACTACTAAACTACTCCCTTTACACTCTCCAAATACACCTAGCTACCACCTAGGTTACCTCCTCATCTTAACACTTAAGTCCTTTAGTTTCTAGCCAAATTTGGACATAGTCTCCCCTATATTTTTAACATTGCCCACACATTGTTTCGGCTCACAAATGCCCACTTATACACCTGTTTATTCAGGCATCAATGCTCACATTTCAGCTCCATCACAACACAATAAATTTCCTGCACATACTTATTTACTTCCCAATGTTCTACCCATGCTTTTAAACATCTTTCAAAGGCCTCAAAACTGTTACATTCTATTCCTCATTATACTACAACATACCAATTACTCATTACCATATACATTACTCATTTTTACTACACAAAATCTGTTACACACACACAATACATAAACCAACTCAAGGTAAGAGCATTTACCTTGTGATTCTAGTTTCTCTTTCTTTCTTTCCCTTCCCTTCCCTTCCTTTCCTTTCTTCTTTCTTTTCCTTTCTTTCCTTCTTGTTCTCGGTTTCAAATGGAGTTCACACTCCAATGCTACAGCCCATACCAACACACAAATTCTAACTTAGAATTTCCTCCTTAAACTAGCCTAGGGTTTATACATGTTTAAGGTTTAAAAGAGTATTACCTTCAACCACTAAGTGGAGTACTTGGCTAGCAAGAGAGCAAGATTCCAGCACCAATGAAGAGACCAAAATCGGCTGGAACAACAAGACACCAACAAGGGCTCATTTGGAATTTTCGTTTTGCAAGTAGGGGCTGAAGAAGATGGAGTTTCAAGATTATTTTTACCTCAAAACATCAAGGAGAAGGAGGAGCTTCCAATGGTGGACTCAAACCTTTAAATGGAGAATATCCATGGAGATGAAAATAGTGGTTTTTGATTTTTGAAGGAGGAAGGTGTTCTCCTTGGCAAGGGGATTTCAAGGTGTAATTTTTATAAGATTTGGAGAAGTTTAAAGCCTTCAACATGAGGAGAGAAGAGAGAGTTGGAGAGGGCTCTACAAAATCGCCATTGATGGCTGTGGGGAGGAAAGAAAAATGAGAGAGAAGAGGGAAACGTGAGAGAGAGGGGAAGTAGGAGAGAGAGGACTCACTTTTCCCTTTTTACTTATTTTGTTTGTCTTTTAGCAAATGAGAGGAGAATTAATAAAGTGAGAGGAGGGGGGCAAATCGGTTACCCACACACACACTCACAGATTTTTGCTTTTATTTGCAAAAGTGGACACATAAGTTTTGCTTTATTACAGTTTACACCCCACAACTTCTCGTTTTTACAGTTTCCACTAACCGGAACCCGTTTTCCAGAATTTTCTCGTTTAATTAATTTTATTGGTTCTCAACCTTCATTAATGTTTATTAATGACTATTTGGTTGACCAAATTATTACGAGCCTATTTGACCCGCTTAAAGTCGCGTTTTCCCGGTTTCCTCAAAAAACGCACTTTAAGGTTCGTTTGTGCTTTTAATCCATTTTAAGGATCCGTTTTCTTCAGATTTGTTCCCATATGTTATTTAGGCCTTATTAAGCCTCTAGAATCCATATAATACGCTAACCGAGGTCTCATACCTCCTATGGTTATTTTAACGCTTATTTAGCGTTTTTTCGCTTTTTAAGCGTTTCTTTATTTCTTTTTGGATTTATTCTCCTTACCAATATTACTTAGGCACTATTAGGCCTTAAATACATATTAGGATCATTTTAATCACTATATTTAAGTTCGGGGTATTTCAATCTACCCCCCTTAAGAACTTTGTCCTCAAAGTTGTTCGAGGTTATAGGATTACTATACTCACTCATTCATACATGTATAATACCAGAAGTCATACATTCTTCCTCCTTATACATTCCCAAATCCGTTACTCAAAGTCTCTACATTCCATACCATACAAATGTACCCTCATTACTCCAATCCGCATTACATCCAACCATCTGGTTCCACATTACAAAGTTTATACATACATACAGTGCAAAGCTATCCCCAAAGCAATGCAACACACATTACAATCCCGCAGGCACTCAGGTCCTCTAGACACAGGACTCCTCTATGTCCCGTTGCCCTTGGAATAATACAATATGATATACTACTATCTTCTCGGTATAAGCTTCTAACAAATCCTCATTCTCAGTCTAAGGAAAATCCTTTTCACAACTACTAATTAGGAATCTTTCTAAACACACAACTCCAAATTCCAATTTATATTCATTACTTCTATCCTATGTGTGATTCTTGTGACCACTTGAGGGGAGCTTCAAGAATCATTCGACCCTGATATGATCAGCACCAGTGTTGAACTATCTTTCCACCCCAATTTGTTTTGGTTTCCCTTGATCTGATCAGGATCAAGTTAGACTTCCCACATCAGATTCAACCAAACAAATAATTTAATTGTTTTCATTTTCTATCTTTTTACTCTTTCTAGTCGTGATTACGAATTTGTACATCTCCAAGGGATGGAATCAGTCCATCAATCATCCTCGCTCTACTTCCCAAATGCTTTACTCCGTGCTTCAATACCTAGGTGTTCATTTCATCAATCTTCACTACATTCATCCATCACTCTCCAATATTCTAACTAGGGATTACCATACTGTAAAATTTAGTTGTCCTCAATTTACTTCCAATCATTTACCTAGGTATACACTACCCCTAGACTTCATTCATCTACTACTCTCATTCATTTCGTACTACTTCTTCCCAGGCTACAATACTGTGGTGCTCCGTCCACTACTCATTACTTTTCTTTTACTAATACTCTGACATGGTGTTACGAGGTAGGTATATCCATCTTATGGTATTTGCATCTCTCATGCCTAATTACCACGATTTCGATATGAATGAATACTTATGTTTATTTAACATAGGCATCAATCATCAATTCCTTTTCTCATTTGTGCTATGCACATTATCGTTTATGTGTTTTCTTCATGAAACTTATACTAAGCGGTTTTTTGCTCTATCACCCCCTTAAAAGGGATTACGCCCCCCACGTAATCTCCCATATGTTAATATTAACATTGGTTTACTCGATTTGGGCAATCTGAAGCGTTTAGCTTCACTACGGTATACTATACAATATGCTCTGGTCAAAGGGTTTTAACCATACCAATGGTTTAGTCTTTGCACCGAGGATTCCTATATGAGTTTATTTAACTCATAATTAATTCGATTCTAGCCTTTTAGGCTTCAAGGCATTAATAGCCCTTCTATTATACTTACTAGGTATATTCTCCTAGCTAGGGCCACTAGCTTCTCTGCTGCGCGACCCTATAATCTAGTACTTTATTGCTCTTTGGTTATTCCAAATGTGCTACTCATCGCCTCTTTATCCCTTCGTTGTGGGATTAGGGTGTACTAACAGTGTGGTGTTCTTTTACCGCGTTTGAACTCAATGAGTTTAAGATTTATGACCAGCTCTCTGGCAATCTATTATGTATACCTATTCGTACTCCCGTGATTATTCACTAAGCTCTTCCGACTTATTATCGGGCGAGGTTAAGTCACCACTTAACTGTTGTTTCCTCTGTTATCAATAACTTCCAGATCACACCAGTTCTTCTGGTTCAGTACAAGTGTTCTTCACTTGTATGACCTTGCATTGATATGCGTCGGTCCTAGTGACTTTCTGAAGTCTCCTTTCACCTTTTTATTCCATCGGAATTCACATTTGTGAGTGTTAGTGTGTTTCACACTCTTCGTGCTTCTTTGGCCTTAGGCCGCACGGTTTGTTGCTACGCTAGCTTGACTGGCTTATACCATGTTTGTTGGTGAAAAGAAGTGTAACACCCCTCTCCTTAAACACGATATAATCTCTCACGTAGCAATAAATAAAACGTCTTACAGCGGAAGAATTAATAACAATAACAATACTCACTCGGGTGTCACCGGCCGTTGCTCGCCCGGTATCTCATAAGATACATACATACAAGTGCACATCACACACAAACAAACCAGCAACCTACGCCCCGCGTACCAAACATAACCAACAAAACCATAACCAACAAAACCACGTGTGTAGCGCTTTTCTTATGCTACTTGTGATATATGTATTTATATTGCTTTGTAGAATGATTACATATGGTATCGCCTAGATACGAAATGAATCATTAGATATGGAATGAGGAACGATGGTATGTTGTGGACACCTCGGGGAGGTTGTTAGGGTTTGTAGAACTGATAGGAAATGATGGTGCTGATGGATCACCTATATCCATATATGATTGAAATAACGCCACAAAGTGATGGCTATGTGCTGTATAAGAACAATACGATGTGTGTAAATGATATATCACAAAGATATACATTATGGGAATAATGGGTAGTTATATATTTGTATACTTACCTATTTGATTAAGCGACTTCGGGACGAAGTCTTTTTAAGGGGGGTAGATTGAAATACCCCAAACTAATAAAATATGGATTAAACATCTAATCACATTAATTAAGGCCTAAACATGCCTTAAAAGTCAACTGAGAACAACAGTGGTCAACACAAAGCAAGACTTTGCACCCTTTGACTGTTTATGGTAAATAAATACCCAAATGAACTTCTTAGGACCTAAAACTTTGTCCTAATCTTATTAACACATTACTAATCATATTACAATAGTTAGAAAACACTCCAACACAAAGAACAAGCATTTTCATGCTTCAAGGTCAAGTAGGGCAAAAATGTGCTCTAAGAAAACCTTAAAGGTCTAATGACCTCAAAATGATATAAAATTGGATTCCATGATCAAATATCATATAAGGAACACAAAAAAACTGTTCTCAAAGAAAACAGAGCTCAGAAACACCCTGCAACTCAAAATGTGCACTAAAATTCCTTAAAGCACGTTTTTCGTGTATGAGCCCTAAGATAATGACTTTTTGTCACTGTAAAGACTATATTAAGTTCTTTATAACATTAATGTGACATGATAGACTATATTATAAAGTCTAAATCAAATTTTGAAAATAAAATCAAAATGGGCAATTTAGTATGAATAGTACCAAAAAATAACATTTAAGTACTTAATATAAACTATGGTCAAATTCACCCATTGCCTTGACCAAGGGCTGCCGACTTCATACAGCTTCCATTCCCACTCATTAAGCTACCTATAAACAATTAACTAGCTAATTTGGTGAGTCACTAATTACTATACACTAAAGTAATATATTAATGACTTAAAAGCAAATCTAGCTTAATCTTCTCATTTCCTTCATTCCCAGCCGACACAGCAGCTCAATCCTCTCCATTTTCTTCTCTAAAACCGTGGCTAACTCACCAAGAACAGAGGAGAACACCTTGCTACCTAGGTAAGCTTAATTAGTCATTTTATGTCCATTTTCTTAACAATTCTTTCCTCTTTCCATGGAGCAAAGCATCAACCACTTCCATCAATGTTATTAGGTTGTTTTGGAGGTTAAATGGAGGGTGTATCTCGGCATTAACAACGGAAGAAGGTGGAGAAAGCTAATCTTGTTCTTAAGGTATAAAAATTTGCTTTAAGCACATATCTTTTGATTCCCTTCAAATTAGGCGGTGAAACTTTGTTCTTATTCTTATTATCTTCTTCTTAACATACTTATTCAGTTGGTATATCAAGAGCTTCAAGGTATAGCCAGATCCAAGCCGAAAACACCATTTTAGGCATTTTAATCAAGGTAAAAATTAGCCATCTTCTGATATGAGTTATACCAGTTTAAATCTTGGTTTTATTAGCTCTTTTGA